>JAYKAV010002936.1:47796-72114 GCA_035582835.1 Phoebastria nigripes | reverse complement strand
GCTGAGGGTGGTGAAACACTGGTACAGGTTGCCCAGAGAGGTGGTAGATGCCCCATCCCTGGAAACATTCAAGGTGAGGTTGGACGGGGCTCTGAGCAACCTGATCTAGTTGAAGATGTCCCTGCCCGTGGCAGGGGCGTTGGACTAGATGACCTTTAAAGGTCCCTTCCGACCAAAACTATTCTATGATTCTATGATCTCCAGTTACTGTGCTCATATAACCTCTGCATGTGCTTCCCAAATGATCCCCCCATCAGAACCTCACGTAGGAGTAGCATGTGAATACCCCGAAGCCTGCTTCAGAAGCACACCAGCAGCCTGCATCCCCAGCATGGGCATTCCAGGACCACGCCAGGGTGGACAAGCAGGGACCTGGCCAGTTAAACTGGTCACAGAKGCCGCAGCCTGTGCAGGCAGAGAACAGAGTTTGCCAGAGACATTTTTTTTAACACTGGTTCCATTGAACTGAACTAAATCACGTTCACTACAGAGCTGATCTGGCTACAAAGAAATGAGAAATACAGTTACTCAGAAGCTGTGTTGTCTTAGATTTCGCCTTAGCATATTTCCCCTGTGTTGTGATGGAGCATCTTAAGATGCATGATAAACATTCAGTCTGTAGGAATGCACAGCAGATTTGCAAAATACCACTGTGACTTCTGCTGATAGCAGGCTTAAGGAGGRGATATACCTTCAAAGAAGAGTATAACCTAGCAAGCTTTCTTCCTTCCAGTCGCTGCAGCAATACTTCCTTTGCCAGTGAAGACTTCAAGAAGGGAAGAACTCTCCAGGAGCAATTGGAGGCTAAAGCAGATGAATGTCTCCTTTTATCTTGTTTTGAGKTGGTCCCTACTTGGATATTGCAGATTGAAAAGGTTTCTGTAGTGGTTCCTATAACACAAGAACTATTTCTGCAAGGGTAGATATACCCATCTGCCAGGCAATGGRCTTGCCCCAAGCAGTAACTCCTGCTCTCTGACAGCTTCCACTCCTCTCTGCAGTAAGGTTTCCCTGTGATTTGCCCCTGCACATTGGTCCGATCTACCCTTGAACACCTTAGCCCCTATATAAACATCCAGATGTGATTCTTTGTGGCTTCCACAAGCACCATGGAGCCTGGCTGTGTGCCTAATGAGAGAAATGGTAAGCAAGAGTCCAGTGAAGGGTAGCACTTACTTGATGATTTTTCATGTCAGAAATCCACCCCAGCTAAGTGTTTATTGTGAGACTTTGATCTCAAAGATTTAGCTCTCCCTGTGGAGCAAAAGCAGATGCTTGGTAAGCTGTAGCTGTAGTCCTGACAACCCTTTCAAATGTCTAGACAGTGGAAAGAGATGATTACATTCTCTTTTAAACTCAACTGCAACAATTCAACGCGCTTAACATGTTTACCTCAGAATGACCCTATTTACACTGCTTTGTTTTGTGGTACTGCAAGCATCTAATACTATTGAAAGATGGAGGAGGATAAGGTGGTTCCGGATAAAACCCCACTTTTATTAACAGTAATAAATCTGACAGATGTGCTAGGTCACATATGGTCTTATGTAGACTTTAACATGGATCTAGAGATTAAGGAGTTTGATAATATGCATTTACAGCTAATATTTCTCATTTAAGAGTCTTGAAAACATTAACACTTGCAGAAAGGCTATTTAATTAATGCTAATTGAAGAACACRTTAAATCCCAGAGATAAGCCCAGGAAATGTCCAACATTGTTGCATTTACTTTATGCAATGTATTGAACAGGGGAAGAGAAAACTAAGTTATTGTAGTCATAACTGATAAAGAGCTATCTTCGTGTAGTCTTACAAGATAACAGACTTAGGAAAAGAGGTYTGAAAAGAGAAGGGAAGGAGATTCCAGCTTAAGCAGCATCCTCAAAATAGATACAAATTCAGAAGGTTCTCCAAGACAAGCCAGCCATGAAAACAGGAGATGCTAACATGCCAGGTCTGCCTCATGTCAACCAAGTCACTGGAGGAGGTATGGAAGAAATTTACAGGTAATATGATTCAGGACTACGTTAACTGTTTTCCAGTTTTGTAATTAAGAACCTAAACCTTCTCCTTTTGGTAGAATAAAACCTCTGATTTTCTTGTTAATTGGTTGTGGTGTTTAAAATTAGCTCACACACTTCTGATAAATCGGAAGTTCTTCTCCCTCTGGGAACCCAAACAAACTAGTATTGCTGACAAACCCTTTGGGTGCCTGAGAACCCAGAAAAGTTTGGGAATCTCAAATGTATCTAGTTCCATGCCAAATTGTGTCTGGATATTACCTCCAAGAGCCAGATTTTAAAACAAAGCTCTGAGTAAACATAAACTGTTCTTAACTCTGGCAAAGCTGAGCAGCTGACATCTTCAGGAAAACTCGTATTATGGTATGCTTCTTTATTCTTGTAATGAAGTCAATTGTCCAGGTCAAAGTACCAGCTCATGCAAAAAAAATTTGAGGTTACTGTTGTCAAAGTGTGGTCTTCAGCTTGATTCAGAAATGTTTTGTGGACTTCTTTGTCAACTTCTTTCTCCTAACATTAATTTTAAACAATCTTATTTCATGTGATCATTAAAAACAATTTCACAGTAGTATTTGTATGATGCCACTAAATGAAGTCTCATTAAATCAATAGTAGTTCTCATTTTTCAGGGATGAAGTACAAAACTTCTGGATGTATTTTAATGCTTGGTTACAATTTCAGTTTGTTGCATGTATTTCATTCACATAATGCTGAAGAAATAAGTATTCAAAGAGGTTGCCAGTATGGTTGTGTCACCAATTCAAATTGGATTTCCAAAATAAGTGGGTAATAAAAACATACAGGTGATATATACACACTCAGTAAACATAAGAATTTTCTGAGATTATGACCTCTCAGTTTTATGCTTCACAGTGAAGTCTGATCTGAGTTGCCCAGCTGCAACCGTCAAAAGTTGCTCTGCTAACATCAAGAAGAATTAGGTCCTTTTATTTCTAGTGCACAATGAATATTGCATACAGAAGACAGACAAGCATATACAGATTGTAAAACAAAAGGTTTTAAAAATGAAAAGAGCATCTTAAACTGGCAGTGTTTGAATCCTAGCAAACAAAAGGAAAAAGAGGCTAAATTTTATTAAGTTTGGAACCACTTAGTGAATTTTTAGGGACAGATGACACATGAAAATATTAAGTCTGTTTAACTCATAAAGTCATAACTCACAGTTTCTCCTCAACCCATGCTGTTGTGTTGGCAACAAGAAGCTATTTAATAATATCAAGGAAGCAAATGATGCAGAAGAAACAATTCTCTTATGTTCYTTTCAGTAATAAAATAAGAAGTCTATACAGCTAATACCTTTGCACACGGTCTGAGGATTTTATCTTAAATTAATCTTACTAGGTATTTGGGCAGCTATAAATTTGCACATGTACCTCAAAGATGCAGGTCAATCAGTGTCACAAGTCAAACTCTGTTCTGAAAAAGAAACTTCTCTGCTTTATAATCCATCATCCATTTCTTTCCACCTTTATTTTTTTCTTTGCATCTTCCCTTATCTATTTCTTTTTTTGCTCATGAAGAATGGTGCTTTGAAGCAAGAAAGTTACAAACTGTAGACTGTGCAAATAAGTCTACATCAAACATACTTCAAAGATTGACAATCTGTTTATCATTCAAGTGAATTGTTTTTTAGAGGTTTGACAGTAGAGTAGTTCTGCCCAAATATTTTTCAAAGCACACTAACTACTTCTTTTTTTTTTTTTTAATTATTATTTTTGAGTTTTGGATACATCTGCAATATTTTTGCTTGGGAAAGAGAACAGCAGAACAGCACATTTTTCTAAACTCAGTATTTTGTTCAACACTAACTGTTACTCATACCAGTTCATATAGCTAATACTGTTTCTTTCAGTCATTGAAACACAAATAGGAAAAAGTCTTACATTCCCCATTTATCTACATTCCTTGTACGGTCAGTTACATTGGTCTGAATAAGAATTAAATGTGCAGGACCACAGGGAGAGGTTCTTGGCTAGCATCAGTCACATAGCACTGTGGTTTCAACCCTGCTAAGGTAATTTAGCCAAGTTAGACAACTGAGCCAGTGTGTGTAAAACAATAGCCAGTTGCGGTCTAGGGAGAAAAAAAAAAAAAAGCATATACAACTGACTTGGGCCTCCTGATTTTTTTTGTCTGTGCTAGTTCACTACAACAACTGTAGAATATTTTCACTTTCTTCTATGGCTGAACAAAAACTCCTCCTGGAAATCAATGTTACAGGTCCAGCCCAATACCAGGGAAAAAGTCTTACATGGTTAAGATATCAGAGCAAGGTCTTCAGCTGGTGTGAACTGAAATACTTGGACATCCAAGAGAGTTATGTCAATTCAGACCATTTGAGGTTCTGGAATATTTGTGGAATTATATGGCTGGACTTCACAGCCCTTCTCCAGAACACCSCCCCACGAATGAGTTACAGACTTGTCTGCAGTCATTCAGCAGGTGAAACAATTATGCAGGTAACAATTAGAGAATGGCTGTTTCCTTAATGCTATCCAGCCTTTAAAAACATATCATTTATGTTTTCATGAAAATAAATAAGCGAAGTCTAACGTGTTGCACTACCTTTACTTTTGTTGGATAACAATCAGATGAAATGTAATTATCCGCTAGCATGACTACAACCTGGAGAGTTTTACAAAACTGATTTAGGAGGGAAAAGGCACAGTGAGGGGGTTGTGAGGCGTATGTGTATGTACATACACCTCTGCCTGCTGGAAAATGTGAGACCAGGCTTCTCTGGTAGCAAGAGAGTTGTGAGTTAATTCTTTCTGATTTGAACTTTTTTTTTTTTTTTTTTTTTAAAAGATGTTATTAGGTAGCCACTGTGAAATACTGTCAGCTCTTGGCAAGAGCTTAAAGACAGTTCTTCTCTTGGTTATGCGGAAAGACAGCACTGCATGCTTATAACCTTCTACCTTACTTTTTTTTTTTTTTCCGTGTTTTCATCAGTAGATTTTCTCCATGTCAGTAACTATAGTCCAAGTTTGCCAAACGATTATTCCTGTCTGATTTGCTTCTCCAGTTATTGACCCTCTTGGGTGGAGTTCACTGTCTGTCTGGACAGACCCATTTAAATCTGACTCTTATTTCAGGAGTCACATGATAAAAGGTAAGAAAATTAAAAGCAGTCTGTAGAAAAGACACATGGAAGCATGGATGTGATGTTTTTAAGTCCCTTTCCTGCTTTTTGACAGTTGCGGTTTGTGGACAGACACTGATTTTCAAAGAGGAAGCTGTTCTAACATGCTGCCTTTCCTTCTTTTCCCACCTGCTAAACTGCATTTTCAAGACATTAAATCTGCTTGAATCTTTCAAATTACAACAAAATAAGAAAAACATGTTGAAATTTTATTTTTCTTTCTAAAATGACAGCTATTTTCCAAGATTCAAATTTGGGTTTTAAAAAGTTTTAGTGAATATATATTCTTACTTTCCACTTCCCTATATAAGTTTCCTTTGTCTTACTTTCTACCTGCAACTCTAGAAAACATGTTTTCCCAATACAAACATTCACAGTTTTTCTAGGGCCTGCAAAATGTGATGCAATTGTAATTGAAAGACAGTGTGGCTCATACATGGGAAGGTAAGGGTAAATATGTTCCCTAAGATTAGTGGAAAGAGATACAGTTACAAGTGGTCTTTTTTAGCCTGATTTATCAAGGTTCTCAAGCAGATGAGACTTCTTAGTAGGAGAGGAAACAGAGCCAGAAGTTACAGCATAAGCTTGTCATTCAGAAGAACTGGCCTCAGTTCCTGCTTTATCACTGCTTTTTGCAAGCCACCRGGAAAGCAGATCCCCCCTCCTAAATTAAGGAAATACCCTGTCCTTACCTTACAAAGCTGTTGTGAGGGCCGCGCAGGGGAAGCTATGAGGTCTGACACCACGTTGGTGAGGGCAGCCATGCAATAGGTGGTGCTATTCCCCACACTTCAGAACCTGGGCGACCTGGTGTCTGTCAAGCTGCAGGTCATGCGCTAGGAGGTCTTGATGGTTTTTTTGTTTTGTTTTGGTTTTTGTTTGTTTGTTTGTTTGTTTGTTTTTTCTTCTTTCTCCTATGATTTTCACACAAAGAGCAGGATTATTAAAACATTTCCCCCACCTTCCTCAAGTATTATTCAGCTTCCCTGCTTTGGGTTTTTTTTATTTGTTCCCATAATATTATCTCTCCCTACAGCAGTTTTCCTCTACTAAATCAAGTCATTATTCATCTCTCTCTCCACACATTGCCCTCTCTCCCTAGAGCAAGTAGAAGAGGCTCATTCATTCAACTGAAGCATGGAAAAAACATTTTCAAAATGCTAGTCCTAACTGCTATGTCTTGGAATCAGCTTAATAATTTGAATCAAATCCTTTGTTCAGAAGACAAAAGAACCAGCAAAGAGGATAATGGATTATCCACTGTCATGTCTCATCTGGAAGTTATCTAAAGGCTGCTTTGATAAGTAGAGTGAGAATCGGTGGTGTGACTAATGCAGCATCATTATATTGCTATAACCTGTAAAACACAGAGATACTAGGATCATAAGAAATACTGTTACAGAGCATCCAAACTGGATAACAACAGTGAAGGAAACTCTGGCATCTCATCCACTATATATATTGCATTGATATAAAAAATGATTTTTCTAGTAGGAGTGAGGTATTAGAAGTCTTTACACAAAACAGCTTCTTGTTGATGAGTAGAGAGTTAGATGTTTTTAGCATGGCATAAGAGATTAATTAGGTGAATATAGGCATACACACATTCAGACAGAAATCTTATTACTTAGTTGTCTTGTGGTAACTATAATAATATGTACACCTGTCAAAAATCTAGATACCGCCCTTTAACAACAGAGATAAGCAGGGTAATGTGCTGTCCTGAGCTCTGCTGATGGCTGCCTGTAAGGAAACAACTCCATTGGCCAACCATTTCCCTGACAGTTACAATGGGAATCTTGGTTTGCCTTTAACGCTACTCTCCAATCCACTTGCAATACTTTAAGTAGCTCTTAAAGACCTCCCTGTACTAAAAAAAAAGTTTAATATTTCCAGTAATTTGTCAGACAAAGTGTTTGCCAAAAGCTTAACAAGGATTTTGGCACCATCCTTGTCTTCCTCCTCCTGGTTGAAGAAGCTGTGATGAACAATAGCAGATATTTAACCCAGAATTGCCCCAAAGGACAGAATAATATTTGTTAATGTGTCCTATTTGCTCTATGCATTGCGTGTGTTCTTTCCTCATTGTACATTGCTCCATCTGAAACACCCACATCTCTCACACCCCTCTCAGAATCTTTGCAATACAAAGAGGAGAACGTGGGTATTCATGAGAAGTGTCTCATGGATTTTGTGTTCCTGCATGTGGTAAATAGTTTCTTCCCTAAAATCAATCATTGTTCTTAAAGACTCTGATAGTGGTTACTTAAGAAAAATAAATGTAAGTTTATGCATAAAAATCCAGGAAACAGATTGCAGTAATAAACTCCAGGAAGTATTCATGGGCAAGAGGGTCAACAGAAGTTAAGCAGTGACCCTGAAGTAATAGTACATTACGGTTTTCAACTCCAATATACTGAGTACAAAGAAACAAATTGATTTTTTTTAAAGCTTTGAAAATTAAACCAACCACAGTAAAAGAGTTTTACTACACATCAGCAAAAATATAAGCCCTGCCATAAAAGCTATTCAAGTAAAAACAAATGTCACCACAGACACAGAAGGCAAGATTCTGCTCTTCTTAATTCAGGTGATGCCTCCCTGGGGCCATCATTCCCTAATGGCTTCATTGCTGCAGCTGACAGCGGAATTTGGCCTAGCCCTGGGGACAGGTGCAGCGTGACAGTAGAGAATTGGCTTTCTTTTGGAAAAGAGGGAGTTGAAGAAAGAGTTCTGAGAAGAAATAGAGGAAAAAATGAATTGAACATTTTCTTCTTAAAAAGAAAAATAAAAGCCCCATTTCAATCTAATCACACTTTTTTTTTTTTAATTTCAGGAGAGGGTGCCAAAAGCCAACATCCATGTCTAAGGCATGCCGCATAGTGTCTGCTCAGCAGCCCCTCACTACCCCTACATACAGCATGTATCACCCACCTCTGAGTAACATAAAACTAAGGATGGATTAGTCCTGCATTATCAGGCCTTTAGTCTCAGACCCACCATTTCCCCTTTTGCAGGAAAATCCAGATTCCAGTTCAGCCTCTCTTGCAGGCTGCAACCTGTGTTGGCCTGCTGATGCCTCCTGCCATGGGCAAGGCCCCTCTCCCCACTAGGCTGCTCCAGCCACTCCAGAGGCACCTGCAGTATCTTTATCCATCACCTTTGCACAAGCTGATCTGCAGTCTTTTATAGCAGCTGCCCCTCATTAGCTGCTTGGTGGGGGAGTAAGGAGGAAGAAGGGGGAGGAAAGCCGATTGGGGTGTTATTAACCCTTCCCAGGTGACTGCTGCAGTGTGAAGTGTATATTCTTCATCACGGTCTTTGGTAGTTCCAGCTGGTGTGACTGGGGGAAGAAGTTTCTAATTGTCAGATAAGAGCAGGCTGAAAAGTTATACCATTTCAATTATAATCTGCATAAAGCCCTACCTGTGGCTGAAAATATTAAGGTAGCAGGAACAGAGATCTTAAAGAGACATCATGTGATTGACCTGCATTGGTACTGGTCTCAGCAGTCATTTCTTGAAATCAGTTGTAACCATCTTCCTACATTTGCAGCTCACAAAGAAATGTGTGAGTTTCAGGGAGAATGGTGTGGTAGAGATATCTGTTGAAGAAAATCTCAACTATCAAATTTTTTTTTTTTTTGCCATTGCTCAGAAATATCAATGATAAAAGATCTCATTCTACTTTTTGATTGATTGCTGTGGTTATGAAAACAAAGCAATTTCCCCAGATCTTGGCTCTGAATCATGTATTAAAAAAGCTGTCAGGAAAGTAATTGCATTTTAAAATGTATAAAGCACGTGCAAACTTGTGTTTATCTGTGTGAGTTCTTATGTGTGTGTATTCTAAGTTTATAAACAGAACAAGAAGAAAATACCTGTCAATGAGACAAATCATCTTTATTCTGGGTACATGGAGACATATTTTGGTTTTAATAAGGACCYAAAATGTACCATTTGGGGGGGAACTATATAATAGAAAACCTATGCTGAACATTGTTCCTTGTACAGTAACATGTAATTAGGTTCCAATCCCTTCCCTGCCCTTTATTAAATAATTTACAGCACAAGAATAAAAAAAATAATTAAATGCCTGGATGCCTAGGACCGAAGGTGAATAAAGGTATCTTTTAGATACTGTAATAAAATCTTCTATTAGAAATGTTGCGAGCACAGTATCTCAAATTGCATTTTTAAAATATATATCCCGATGCCAAATATAGTCTTGTCTGCTCTCAGGATAGACAGATCTTTAATCTCTGCAGACACAAATAAGCACTCCAGAATTTGGTGCATTTTATACAATAGGTTGAATTAACCCTGCATAATAAGGCACTCTGCACATCCAGTCTTTGCTAATGGGAAAGGTATAGACAAGTATACATCGTGTTGTCTGGATTTCATTTCCAGATGGCAGCATCCATCCAGATGGTAGCACAGGCTACTTGTTATTTATTCTAGCAACAAAGACACCTGCACCTTTAAGTTTCAAAGCTTTTGGGGAAAAAAAAATCCTTGGCCATTTATTACTACTAAGCTAAATCTGTGTTCAGTTGTAACTGTTGATGATGTTAGCTGAGGACAGCAGTTTTATAAACTGTGAGAACCAAGGGGAAGTGGTCTTTTACTGGTTTGTGGTCTTCAGCAAGCTSCGGGCTCAAAGGAGCCAGAGCAAAGCACTGTGGTCACTGCTTCACCATGTATCACGTACAGCCACACGCATGGCAGGACCCAAGAGCACTTGAAAAGACTGTTTTTTCCATGAGAGAAAAAGCTTGTCAATCACTGGCCTGGAAGATGGGGTGCCCTGATTCAACTCCTTGCCCCCAGTGTGTTTCTTCTGTGGGCTTGGGCAAAYCCCTGTGGTGCAGACTCATGAGCAGTGTCCCAGTGGAGCAGGGTATGCAATGAGTGAGGCACAGCTCTGGGGAAGGTGTGGGGGAAGTCACCAACCAAATTTCCCTATAAAGTAAACAAAGTAGGCTAGGTGCAGTGGAACATGCTTCCCACCAGGCAGCACACTCAAGAGAAACAATCAAGCCAGGTGCTGAGAAATCCTGAGTAGAAAGGGGCACCTCCCTTCTCAGAGCTCTCCAACACTTGGCCACATATTTACCTGCAAACCCAAAAGGTAAAATTGGGGTTCATAGCAYGAAAGCCCCTTCCTAGAGCTGTTTTTGGATAACAAGCTCATTCCCTTCAAATCTGTGATGAGGACTGGGTCTTGGAGTCTGGTCCCAGCTCCTGAGAAGACATGCATTTTCTTTCAAGGAATCAGTAATGAAAAGACATGAAACATAAGAACCAGAAATCAAGGCTCCTATGCAAGGATCTGGTTCTCTGGCAATGAATCTTGCATTCACTCTAAAAATGTGTGTTTGCAAGCGAATTTGTGGAGAGCKTCTATAGCTTGCCCTTGCCTACGTACTCTTCTGAAAAAGTGTAGATATGAGTTTGACAGCTATTTTATTTTCCCTCTCACTCCTTCTTACCAGGTAAATGACATAGTCTAGGAATCCCTATCTCTTTTCTGAGATAAGTGCACTAACCACCAGGTAATTGTCCTGCCCATATTTGTGAACATAGGTATTACTGCATGTCTGACCCTCATACAACGGGATGTTCAGTGTGCTCTGGTCACCAGACTGGTGCAGGGAGACTTTGTGAATTAAGCAGGAAGCTAAAGTTGTCACAGGTCTCAGGCAGGATATTTGGCTTTGCTTGCTTGAATAAAGTCATCTGAATCCTTGTGTTGCACTACATACACCTAAATCCTTGCAGCTGGAGGAGGCAGGGAGATCCAGACCTTTGACTCCGCCTCAGGTCACACATTTAAACTGAAACTCAGCTACTGACTGCCTACCAGACAGTTTCGTTAGAGGTGGCCCATTTAATAAAGATGAGGAAGCTTTTGGATATTCTGGTGATAGGGGCTATGAAAGTTCTTTAAATGGTTATGACATGTTTAAAATTAACACAGAATATCTAATTTTTTTCACCAAACTCCCTGACTGAGAGCCTGTAGCAGAGTGCAGGGATTAAAGTACGTTATTTAGRGAAAATATCCGTATGGTCAGGTCCAGTAATTATTAATTCTCATTTCCATCTCTAAAACTAAAAAGGCTCAGCACAAATGTAATATTGTTTTCAAAACTGAAGAAGATTTAGCTTCTTTGGTAGCTGGACGTTTCTCCTCTTTGCTAGTTAAACAGTATCACATTTGCTTTTAGTGAGTGGGATGGGAGACAACCATGGATAGTCTAGTGGCTGTAGCTGTTTGGGACCTGCTCTCATTTCCCTCTCCACGCTGGGCTTGGGCTGAGCAGCAGCCCCACGTAAGCTTCTTTCTCCTGAGGGAGCAGAGGCTCAAGGGTTCGATGGATGCAGCTCTGGGGCTGTGTTGAGGGAAGAGACCTCTGTGCATGACAGCAAGGGATGGTTATGGGGAAGGAAAAGAGGTGGAAGAGGGTTTCTGAGGCCAGTGAGAGTGCAAGAGGAGTCCTTTAGAGAAGCTGGAGAGCAGCATTTGTGTTGTTAGCTTTCATGAGGCATGCTAGGACTCAACAACTCAGGTAGTCCATGCGGACTCCCACATGCACACGGAGTGCACTCCAAGTGATAAGGGGGCTGCTGGCTGAAGTGAAGAGGTTTAGGTGTGTGAGATGTATGAAGGTGAGGGTAACTATTATGGAAAAGGAAAAAACTACTCAGTCTTGAAACATTTAAGAACTGCTGTTTTACCTGCTCAGACCTTTAGTGCTTAGGGCAGTTAAGAAGTAAATCACAGCAATGAAATTTAAGGATGTATTCCAGTAAAGCTTAAGCAAGTACTTTCAGCAGATGCTTGAAAGTTAAATGTGTGTTTAAAAACTTCACTCAGTTTTCCCCTTGAAGAGAACTAGTCTGAATTATGTCATTTACTGTAGTTACTTCTCTCGCTTCATAACTAAAACTTAACTTGTTCTTCCCACCATTTTATGGATATTAAAGAGAAGCTCATAGGCACTCCAACTTTTAGGCAACTTAGTTAGACTAGCCAATATTTATCTATTACTGCTTAGAAAAAGCTAACTTCATATAAGAACAGTCAGAATTTTGTATTTCTGAGAATGTATATTACTATTTTGGCATTCTCATCACATAACACCTTTTGATACAAAATTAGTCCCGCCTAAGACTATCCATGATCATCCACATCGTGTAATCATCAAGTAGGATATGATGTATTTTCTAAACAGAGTTTTTGACAACTTATGATGACACTAATTACACAAAAAACTATGGCCATGTTTGTCTTAAACCATTTGTATAACCTTCGTTTTGATGGGACTGCTGTGGGATTACTGATGTGTTTGAAATGAAGCATGATCTATATATTTTGTTGGAATGTGATTGAGGGAAGACTTGATAAGACAATTCATTGGCATCTCCGTGTTAGTTTCAGAACTGGTATACCAATTCTTTTTTGATCAATCACAAATATGTTGTGCAGAAGTACACTACAAACTGGGTGATTGAACGTGTAATTACACATTGCACATAACTTAAGGATCTATTTCTATTGTTTTTTGAGGGCTGCCATTAGTGTTTAAGAGCAGCAATGTGCAGCATTACTTTCCATTGAAAAATTATATAGAAAATGTTATGTCATAACAAAAAGATTAACAGAAAATTACTTTAAATAAATATTAGTCAAACTGAATATTTCTTTTCATTAGGCAACCCCTTAAAATTACATTTAAATATAATGGAAAAGACATATTTTGTGAAATGTTTATGTATAATACATAAAATGTATGAATATAAACAAGAACAGAAGATAGTTATATATTATGTATGTATGAAAATTAAAATCAGCTCCTTTGCAATTTAGATTCTGAGGACATTGCTAAAGGAAAGAATTTCACACAGAGCTGTTAAACATATACAGATAGAATATATCCTATAAAGCATCACCAGCTAAATTTTGCTACTGGACAAGGTGTCTTCAGCAGTAGTGGGTTTTCTTCCTCCTTTTAAAATTTAATCATGATTATTAAGGTTAAAAGTTCCCACTGTGCCATACACTGTCCTTCAGCATAGCTCAGATCAAATATTTTGGGCATTTCCTTTGGGCAGTTTGCCATTGTTCTATTGGATTGGAAGTTACAGTGATTTGACTGGTATGTCTATTAATCTGTTTTTTCCCTTAGCTATTTAAAGCAAGTATTGTTGTGTCTGTACTGCAGCTGAAGTGGTTTTGCAATTGAAAACTTGCACGTTTGCTTTCTGCTTACACAATGACCTATTTTGATACAGAGTTCTGTTGACTGCTGCATAAAGTAGCAAGTGCTATCACCAAGAAAAGTACAGCTTTACTAGAATAACAATACTTCTTTGTTAAATCGAAAAAGCTGTCTGTGTAATTTACAGTGCTAGCAGTGTATTAAATGTGTCACGTGGGTGTCAGAGAAGGACAAAATATCTTCTTCTGATATACAGGCTCCTCCTGTAACTCTGTTCTTGGTCCTACATAACATATTTACTATTTTAACATAATGTAAATGGAAAAGTGGTGTGATGTACTTTTGTGGTGCACTGCAGTTCTGTAGTTAATAATTTCAAAATATAAAATAGACATACCGATATGCATTCAGTATTCACATATTGTTAAGGTCAGAATGTGTCATGAAACTTGAAGCCAAGTAGAGAAAAAAGGTTAAATGAAAAAGAATTTCTCTTAAGCAAGTGGATTATTTCTTCTCTTTTCTCAAATGTTTCTCGAGGAATTTGAATTTACTAGTTAAAACACTCATTAAACAAATTTTTATGTAGTATAGTATTGTAGATCTCTGGAACACTGCTGGCCCTTTGGGCATACTTTCACATAGATTAGGCCATTTTAAAAGATTAAAGCCAAACCCAAAGAGATCTGTCCTCATTCCTGCCTCTGCAAACCATGTCTCTCCCAACAGCAACCAAGCAACCAACCTGGCTTTTATTTTGCTAGCTACATTTCTCCACAAAGTCACCTGAGGCTCTCCAATGGCAACCCCACTTGAGCTATACATATATATACATATATATACGCACCCCTGAAAGAGAGTGAATTGGGGCATTTCTGGTATTCAGAATGAGTAAACTACACACTGCAGAGGTCCTTGTCATTTTTCATCCATGTGAACTAAGACATTTTTATTCAGGAAAGAAGAATCTGCTAAGTATACCATTTCAGACAGTGTACATCTTTTCTTCCTAAATTAAAACTTAAGGAGGGTTTGCGTGTACCCAGTTAAAAAACAATCAAACAAAAAATAACCCCCTACATCCTTTGTGGTTCTAAAGAAGAAACCACTTTCATATGCCATATTGATAGATTATTAACATTCTTTCAAAAAGTACTCAGAATTATAAATTCTTCACTCCATTGTGTTCTTACCRTTGGACAAGCAAAAGGCCTATAGTCAATAATTATGGTACCTGAACACCAAACATGCATCCAGCTTTGTGGAATGACTATGTAAAAATGTCACCATTGGCAGTGCTTCTTAACCCATCACTTTGCCAGCACTTCCAGAACCGCTTGTTTTGCACCATTCTCCAGGTTTGTTCCTTTTCCCCCATGTTTTACCAGATGCCATGCTGCTGGTGGTACCAACGGTCTTTCAATGGGACTCAAAGTCTTCGAACATTATCGAGATGACACAAGATTTTCTTTGACTAGAAGAGATAAAAATTATACCTAATCCTGTTAACTAGGCATGGCTGATTTATAGGCAACTGTTCCTAGTCTCTGGGGCAGAGCAAAATGCTAAGGTAACTGGTAGAAATCAAAGTGATAGATGAGCTCCAGAACCGTGTCACTTGAAAGGGAAAATTAATGTATTGCTCATATTGCAAATTCAAATTGAAACAACAAAAACTCCACAACAAACTTGTCTTTCTTATTGTTATAGTGTTACTTTACATTGTGGTGTGTCAGATGGAAGAGCATTATTTGTCTGAAATGAACTCCCCCTCCGCCATGTGCCTTGTGTTCCTTCCCGGGGCTGTACCCTCTCAAACGTCAGGCAGTGCACAGCACTCATTGCACTCATGGTGTCACAGGATAGCATAGGGTAATGGAGAAGAACAATAATGCTTCAAATGTCTGTGATGGTATGTTTTAGGTACCATTCCTATAACATGGTTTTGAACTGTCTGAAAATGATTTGAGCTAATGATGCAAGTCTCTTCTATGAGAAATGACAATGGGTCAAGGATAAGGCAAAATATAAGTGATTATTTAAAACATTGAAACCAAGGTGCCTGAAGTTAGGACTTTCAAACCAAATTTTGGCTGTTAAATAAGAGTTTCCTAGTGTGTCTGGAATTTCTTGAGGTCTCAGGACTGCTGTTCCCGGTAAGTTTTATAGGCAATTGAAACTCTTGAAAATCAGGTGACATTATTCATGATAATCAACATAGTAGTGCCTGAGGACCAAGAAAGCCTTGAGGAATTTGCAATCCAATAAGTAAGTTAGAGACAGTATAGAGGGTAAGTATAAAACTTAACCATCATGATTGAAACAAATGGCGTATTTGTTCAAAAATCCATTTCCCTTTCATGTAGGAGAGAGAATAAGTGAAGGGTTGAATGATCAGTGAAAGAGCACAGGAAAGAAGAGGATAAAAAGGCAGATATGAAGATTGAAAGGCTGAAAAAGATGGAAAGATTGAAAGTTGAAATAAACAGCCCATTGGCACAGGAAAAGAAAAGTCCAGCCAAAAGCATAGACAGTTCTCTGAAGGTGCAGAGGTCCAGGGATGTAAGTGTGTTGCTTGCCTTTCCTCATGGTAGCTAGCATATGTATATGTGTATAGATATATGATTGATTTGTGTCAGGTTAGAGAATATAATGCAAGCTTAACCTAATTCAAAATATCACATATATGCAACTTGATTAATCAGTACCATGGTAAAAGAAATCAAAGCTATCAGTGTGACCCCTTCAGTGAGAGATTTTATATTTTCTCTTGTAAGGCTCTATGTAAATAATATTTGCAAATTATCTTTTCAGTTTGAGATAAGAAGTTGTACATCAGTCTGAGATCTCTGTATGGTATACACTGGGTACCACTTATGTTTTAGTTTCATTTCCAGAGAGCTTTAAGGAATGTATGAGGTGGTGAGTGAGTTTAATTGCTGTTTATAGGAGGATGACAAGCTAAATATAAGGAGTGAGCCCACATGTCCCTACTTACAGGCAACATTTTATGCAGCAACTTTCTACTGGAGATTTTTTCAAGAATTCCCACCACTATTGCAAAACACAATTTTTGGTCTGAATTGTTCTGTTGTTTTTTTTTCCTCTTCCAGTTAAATGCCTTAAGAATTTTCTTAGGATAATTTGCAGTGAACTTAAAGAAGGAGCATGTTAGTTTATTCTTTGATTTTTTTCTGTAAGCAGGAAATGGGCCACAAACAGGATACAAATGTGAAAATAAAAAACTTGATCCCTAGATACCTTAGTATGTTGAATATTTACTGAGATTAATTCTCTCCCTTGCCTCTCATCATTCTACCCCATACATATTCCAAGAGAGTTTTGTTGAAGTTGAACTGAATATGGTTTCCCATGTATCTACTTTTTGGTAGAAAAGTTAAAGTGAAATACAAAGCGATACAAACAGGAAAATAAAATGAGAGTAAATCCAAATGTATCAATGCTGCCTTTCAAAACTGTCACCTATGAGAAACAGATCTTCAAGAGAAGGTTCACAAAGCTAGTAAAATAGGCAGATTTTAGAGTGGTTTAAAGTAGCAGTTGAAGTATTGCTAAAATGCAGCAACAACACTCCTTTAAAAGTCGCCTTGATTGGTTAACATACGCAAAGGAAGTTATTAAGAGTTATCAGAACTTTTCATCTTGAGCATCCTTTGGCCACTGAATTTTTCTCAAAGGTGTCCGGAGAAACCACTTGCGGACTAAGACAGCTAAACAGAAACTGCAGAGTAATTTAATCCTTTTTATCTTCCGGATATTCTGGATTGGTGTAGGAGTAGATATCTAGGTGTATATTCCTAAGAGTATATTCTTTTATCCTTTTGATTTGGTTTGTGTCAGTAGCAATTTTGCATATAAGCTCAGGGCAGAGCATAACCCTGAGAGTCCTACTTACTTCCCTGAGTTAATTTATTCCTTGATTAATCATGTTGTTGCAATGAATACAGCCCCTTTTTACAAAAAGAAGCAAATCATTATTAATTCCCTGACAACACTTCATGTGACTCATGTTGAATACTTTAACTACTAAGGTAGCTGTAATACACAGTTTCATTGGAGACCAATTGTAATGCAGTGCTTATTAATGTCCACTTCTGGCTAACATGTCCGTGTGAATATCAAATAGATTACTAACGTTAATGCTCTTGACATCATAGCATGTTTCTAAAGTAACTATGTGTTAGTGCTCAGCCAATTGTATTCTAAGCCTTAGATATCAAAACCATAATAACATTGACTAAAACTTTACAAATTCACATACCATATATATCGTAAAATACTTGTCACAGAATGATACTGTTTTATGACCTGCATTAAGTGGTTGAAAAAAAGAAAAATGAATGACTTGAAGAAGTAGGACTCAAAGACTAAAGTGGAGAACAAAATGAAAAGAGCTTTCTTTTGAGAAAAAAAAAAGGTTTACTTATAATTACCTTTAAATTATTTAGATGTAGCATCCCAAACTTTCAAAATATGCAGAAAATATTAAAGCACTAGATTATCACTTTTTTTTTTCTGTTCTCCATAGCTGTATGCTAATCATTGTGCTGAGTGCTGACTTTTTCCTCCTGTTACGATCAATCAAAGTCTTTGTTCTGGGAATGATCACATAATTACACAGAAGATTAAAGAATTCCCATGAATAATTTGTGCTCATTTCTCCCTGTTAAACCCATTTAACCAGTTGAGCATGACTTGCTGACTTGCCTCGGAGACTCACATTTTCACTGGAAAAGTAGAATACCCACCCTCCCCTGTAGTTGATAACTTTTTCTGGCTTCATCCTGTTGCCTAAACGTTTCCCTGAACGTGACCAGCTCTTCTCCAAAGCATAATAATTTGACATCGTTCATAAATAAAAGGACAAATGAACTCCTTTTATGAAGAAATGGTCAAAAGGAGAGATACACATTTAAAAATTCATTGAGCTATCAGAATGGAAATGTCTTCCTAGTAGTTGGAATAAATGTCGGGAGACATATTTTAGCTTGTGATCCATGGAGGGCCAGACGACTGCAAGAAATTCATTGTCACATCACAAGCTACTCTAGTTTAGCTACTACACCCCATTCTCACCACTTGAACACTCAGGTCAAGCTTTATGTTCTTGGATCCTCTTCTAGGCTGAACACTATGTTGCTCTTTGGCCATATTAAGAAGATGGCAAAAAAATGTGGTTTTATAATAGAGCAGTAAATATGCTGTAAATTCCTGGTGTGACTAAGGTTATGTTTTGATCTATTCCCTTCCTCCCACCTTTAAGATTCACCTTGAGTATCCTCATAAAAGTAAAATGGAAACCCACCAAGACTAATATGCTCTACAATTTACCATATCTTAGTTGTCACATATTAAATATTCTGTAGAAAAGCACACCTATTTTTTTGAGCATGGAATATGTCCCGAAGAATGATTATAGCTGCAGATGGTGAATTAAAATCCAATTATGAATATTAACTTGATTGGGATTTTTGAAGATCTGTGGTTGGCTGCTGCAGGAACATGCAGATTACGGCCACCCTTCTGGTCAGCTGCATACCTGCTTTCAAATAAAAAGGGGCTACAATATAAGAGCTACAGGCAATGAAGTGGTAACAGTGTAGGAACAGTCTGGAATGATGTTACTACACATGTTATTAGTACTGTCTTTCCTTCCTTTGCTGCATTTTTTACTTCTTCATGCCCACACAGTGGAGAACAATTTCCTATTCACAAGTCTTAGTAACTGACTGGTACCTTGGAAAATAAATGACTGGTTTTAGGTACTTAGCAGAGAAGAATCCTGTTGCATGTCAGGTGCCTGACTTTTCACATGCTGTAATCTACATGCAGCAATACAGCCCTCAATAGATTTTTCTACTTAGGTGTTTATGAACTTCCATTTTTGTTAACTTATATATGAATTGTCCCCACCTACTTCTCCCTCTCTTCCCCCACACAAACTGAAAATGAAAGACAGAAGATGTCAGGTTTTGACAGATGCATTACTGCATGTTATATGTACACATTAAGCTCTTTTTGTCTTATTTGTACATACAGAGAGAGGTCTGGAAATCGTCTGTGTATAAGAGAGCATTTGTGTGTATACTTGTAAGGAGGATTATCCAGTGAGAATCTCCATATCACATACATTAATGAAATTTGGAGTTAATTAAGTAAGACAGTTTGAATGGGATTCATATTATTAAATCTGGACATCTTCATTGCGGACATCATGTCTAGACTGTCTTTACAGTCAACAGAAAGAATTCGGAGCTGCTAGAGTTCCATTTACTGCACTCTAGGGTAGACATCTACCTGAGGACAAGATTAATCGAACCCTTGCCAACTTGATGGCTAGTAAGAGTGGGCATTTTTTAGGTGGCTCTGGTGTTCATATATGGCAGCAAGTCCAATTAAGATGTAGCAGATCAGATCAAAGCTCTAACTAATCCAAGAGCCTATCTCCAGCTGTGTCAGATACAGAAACAGGTCATGAAAAAAGTCAAAAGCTGTGCCTGAGGCCTCAGCTACAGCTGAGCAAATAAAGAAGAAACTATAAGGGGGAGCTGAGGATACCCTTGGCTTCAGAATGATCTCAGCAAACATATGCCTTCATGGCACAAGCTGGAGACAGAACTGAATGAGGACAATGTTGTCAAGGAGGAACTGGGTGCCACCAACACCATGGAATCATAGAATTACAAGAACATTTAGGCTGGAAAGGACTTGTGGATGTCATCTAACCCATCCTCCAGCTCAAAGCCAGAATAACTTCAAAATTAGATCATGTGGTTGTTCAATTTTATCGTCTTCATGCTGATCAGGCTGTTGCTGGTGAAACAGGGCAAAGATGAGAGAAAGTCGCCATCAGGAAGCACCTGTGCTACATCCATGGGGATCTCAGTTGTAACGGCTGCAGATGCAGGAATATATGGAGAAATGGGGCAGCAGTACAAAGCACTGGTACAGCTGCAGAAGTGCAACAAATGAGCCCAAAGGGAAGCTCTGAGCAAGGCCTGAGCCCCTCAGTATTGGCAAAGAGGAGGGTGCACAGCTATATGTTGTACATAAAGATTTTTAAACAGAAGATAAGATCCTTCTCCCTTCCCCACCTCTTCCAAAATTGCAGAGTAGTGGCCAATTGCAGATGTTGAGGCAAGTATTGGAACAAGCTGCAAATACAGTGACCCTTTCTAACAAGGATCTGGCTATCTGTGTGTGAAACATAGTTGTTGATACGTATTGTAACTATGTTTTGTTTTGAAAAACAGATTAGCCAAAAGCAAGGGACTTGCTTGCTTGCACTCTTTATGATTGTGAGATTTTGGGAGCTGAACAACTATGAAAAGAGGATATTGACCACACTGCAGGTGGTATTAGGTTTTGTTAAAAGTTTTGTCTTATAATTTATTTCTGCTGTTACCTTGGGCCATTAACATACAAACATGTTTAAACTAGACTAAGTACAATATTCATCATCTGTATAGGGTATCCATCTTCTAATTTATTCCCAGAAAACAGGCCACTTGGAAACAATTCATTTTTACTGCTTAGAATTTATGACAGTAACAACATGAGCCCTTAGTCAAGGGCTATTATTAATTGGGAGAAGTAAGAAAGCTATGCAGAAAGATTTAACAATATTTTTTTCCTGGCATTCAAAATCTTTAGATTTTGAAATTGAAATTGTGGCAAGGATGACCAAAAATATGAATTCTACTGCTGTGGTTCAAAGTACTGAAAAGTTTCAAAAAAATGAAATAAAAAGTATAATTTTTATTTTAAACCTTTCAGTCTGGCTCTGTTGTTAGTCAGCTGGTAGGCAAGAGAAAATAAGCATACAGTGAATATAAGTGAATCTTTAGTTCCTGGTGAAATAAGAATAGTAAAAAATGATTGGAGTTCAGGAAGATGAAAAATCTGAATTTTAACACTTTCTTTAAAAATATTCTATCAATTATAAAAATGGAAAATTATTTTGGTGAAAGACCTACCTTGCTTCAGAGATAATCCAGAAGAGTCCCAGTTATCTCAGGAAATAGCTACTGATGAGAAATATGATATTCTCTGAGTTCTTTTACAATAATCCTTTTTAATCATATGCTTCTATTTAGGATGTTAAAATATGAGTACCATTAACAGTAAAATAAATATGTTTTGTTTCATAAGGGAGAATGTGATAAAATTCTATCATTACTAATTTTATCCTTTTTGTTACTGCAATTTTTTACAGATATACATAGTGTGACACAATTCTTGGAGAATTAAGGACTATAGCATAACCAGCATTTTAGTGTTTAATGAAATTCTGAAAGCAGTGCCAGTCTATTGCAGAATAAATGAGAATTTGACTACATGGGCTTGACCTTGTAGGAATGTTCAATGCCTGTTTATAATGGGGAGATCAACCATCTCACGCAGATTTGTCAAAATACCAGAGTTCAGGAGCTGGAGGCACTTGGCACTTTGATGGGTCAAGTGTATTCCCTGTGTCTCAACTTAACAATTACAAGTATAGTAAGCAAATTCTATGTTTCTGTCTTACTAATCCTGTTTCCAAAAGAAACCAGCATGTGTGATCGTCTTGTCACAGTTCCTTATTTAAAACCTCCATGAATAACGTTTGGTAACTTCCAACTAGACTTGACATTAAGGCAGGTGTGTGTACGAAAGACGTGAAGCTCCGAGTGGCTTCCTTAAAGTAGCAGTGGGGCAGAAGACAGCTGTACAAATTCAGGGCACAGAGGAGGAGAAGTTGCAGTGTGAGTTTGTTACCTGTGCTGCCAACCGGCCAACCAGCCGCTGATGAGCACATGTGTAGCTCTGGGCCAGACAGTGATCAATGCTTCTTTTTCAGTTTGTAGTTAGGACACATGAGGGAAACAAGCTCAAGAGACAACATTTTTGGGTGGGCTATGGAGCTTGGGGAAGAACTGAGGATACTACAGGGGATTACAGAAGAGAAGGGAAAGAGAAATAGGAGGTTTTACACGGCAGCAGAGAGGCACTTACGAGCGTATTGCCAGAAAGGTATGGAGAGAACGATGGACAAACATCTATGGGAATCATGCCCTGTTACTTCTGCTACTCATGAAACAACATGTCAGTCAGATGAGAAAACATAAGTCAAAAAGCAGTTCTGTGGCCCCACGTAGAGAACTATGGACTACTGTTATGCTATTAAGAAAAAGTGAAAGAAAAACAAAACAAAACAAAACAAATCAAAACAAAACCCAATCCAAGCAGTCCCGTGCATGATGGAATGAAGCCAGGCTTCAATGTGCTTTTCTGTCTGGAGTCTCAAAAGTCTAATAAATGTCAAGCATTTCAGCTTTCTCTGAATGAAGGTATTAACAGACATACTGTCTACTATCCAGATGTCTGTTTTTATGAAATTTGAAGGAGTTTAGTATCTTTGAAACTTGCCAACGGGTCTAAAATTAAGTAGGCTGTAGAAATACAGTAAGGGAGGAAAACACAAGCACACACAGCAGGAACACTTAAGCCTTCAAGCTACAAATGACCACCATATAATTCAAGTGGGCATTAAGGAAGATGACATATTGTCAGGTTATTTAAAGTGTAAACACTATTACAAGCTATGCCTGGTATCACAGAGGTTGACACTCAAAATCAGGAGGCAATCCAGAATTCCCCCCCAATATCTTTCTCCTGTAGGCATCGGATGACATAAGTTTCAGCTGTGTGGGAGGCCAACCTATTCAGCAGAAGTATGGTTTCCTGAACATGCTAGTTTCCACCCTCTGTCAACCACTAAGCTAAATATGTCAGTAGCGTTGTGGTAAGCACTGTAGAGCTGACTAGAAGGGAATTTGGTCAGATATGGTTATCAAGGTTAATAATAAACATTTTTTTTTTTAAATAAGTGTACATACCAGTATGTCACATTGATGAATCACACGCTGAGCTGATATGCAAATCCATGATTCATGACCATCTTTGATTTAGCTTGATATGTTTCTAATTATACAAAGACTTTTCTTTTGCTTCTGCCCCTTGGAACACTAAAATAGCCATTTAAAATCCCTTTCTAATGCAAAATTACAGAAATATTTAAGTCATCATTTCTCAAATAACAGACATAAAATTATGATTCCCAAACCTCAAGAATCTGGATTTGATTAAACATTTTATTAACATACTGGAATTTGAACTGTACAAATGTAAAATGAATTCATAGTTATAGTTACCAATCTCTTTCTGCACCAACAGAAATGAGGGAAGACTATATATATGTTTTACTTATGTATGGATTCCATTTTTAATATAAAGTTACTTTCTGAACATAATTATTTTAATTAGAGTTATTCTGTGAAGAGTTATTCATTCATATTGCAAACGCTACAGTATCATGACATACTTTGAGATTTTAGAACAAATATTCAGGCCAAGAGTTACAAGCAATATTGATCCTGTTTTATGTCTGTTTTCAAGGAACTGCATAATTTCTCCATGTCTTCTGATGCTTCACCATAGAGAGGATTTGGAAAGGAAGTAGCATTCACATCTTCATTAAATGGATACTAAAAGAAAAAACATAGAATGAAATTTAAAAACCAAGTATTCAATTCATTTGTTTAAATGGACATATGAATGGCTGCAGATTCATTACACAAGTAACATATGATGTTAAGTTCATAGAAAACTGTAAAATCTCTAAACTTTTTAGACCAGATTTTCAGCTGATAAAAATTAGCATAGCTCCACCAAAATCATTATCCACCACATACAACTGATCAAGTCATTTAACCTTCTTCTGCATCTGTTCCCACCTTTGTTTTAGAATTATAGAATAGTTTTGGTCGGAAGGGACCTTTAAAGGTCATCTAGTCCAACGCCCCTGCCACGGGCAGGGACATCTTCAACTAGATCAGGTTGCTCA
>JAYKAV010002936.1:28587-46631 GCA_035582835.1 Phoebastria nigripes | reverse complement strand
TAGCTTCCAGGAGGATCTGTTCCATGATCTTGCCAGGCACAGAGGTGAGACTGACTGGCCTGCAGTTCCCCGGGTCTTCCTTTTCTCCCTTTTTAAAAATGGGGGTTATGTTTCCCCTTCTCCAGTCAGTGGCAACTTCACTGGACTGCCACGACTTCTCARATAYGATGSATAGTGGCTTAGCAACTTCATCCRCCWGTTCCYTCAGGACCTGTGGATGGATCTCATCAGGTCCCATGGACTTGTGCACCTTCAGGTTCCTTAGATGGTCTCGAACCTGATCTTCTCCTACAGCGGGCGGCTTTTCATTCTCCCGGTCCCTGCCTTTGCCTTCTGCGGCTTGGGCGGTGAGGCTTGAGCACTTGCCTCCAGAGCTCTTGCTCTAACACACATATAGTATTATTTTGGGAGAATCTGTGTACAACAGTGTAATTGCAGTAGGTCACTAATTTTGGTACATGGTATTGTAATTTAAATGACCAGTTCTAATTTTCTTAAATGAGGAATGTACGAGAAAAGAGATAACACGAACTCTTCAGGTAAGGACTTCTGTAGTTCTAAACATTTTCTTCAGCATCTGCCTTACTGGAAAATGTTGAACTACTGTATGGTGTTAACAAGCAGCTATGGTAAGTAACATTAATGAAATTGCTATTATGATGTCCTTGTCAGCCAATCCAACCCTGATCATCTTTCTCAGATTTCCAGAGGTGCTAACATTATGAGTAGCAATATACCATTAACTTTAAGTGACGTTTTCCTTTTCCTCTGCAAATGAATTTTATTTAATAGCGCAACACATATCCTTCTTTAGAAGAGCAATGTGTTATTACATACCTCATGCCATGGAGAAACACTGATTTGAACAGCGGGTGAGGTGGCATACCCAGGAGACTATAAAAAGAAAAAAACTGCTTCAGAATATTTTTAGTGAGCTGCAAATAATATTCTGAAAATATCCTTCCACGTGGCTGGCTGAGTAACACATTCTATGGATCCAAAACTATGAGGCAATATTATAGGCAGGTGTGTGGCAATGCTAGGGCCGCATGGTTTTGGTGTTCAGAAAGGTCCGGGGAGAATTGTTCCTTCTTTACGAAACTTATAGATGCCGCAAGTGCGTAACTTGTAGGTATTCAGCTAGAGATAAGAGCAGTTGCTCGTGTTTTACCATATCTTTTGACTGGTGATACACCATTCAGATTTAAGGCTCATCAGACTCAGAGAAAACTCATAACTCTTGTTTTCCCTTTTAAAGGAAAAATTAGTGAAAACATGTATTTTCCCAATCTTAAAGAAAATAGAGGAAAATCTGGTACAGCACTGGACTTCAATCACAGTGCCTGGGGCTGTCTTCTGTGAAAATGTCTCTCCTGACACTGTGCTTCTGTTTTTTCAACTTGCTATTAAATGAAGCCTGTCAGGAATCTATTTTAATTAAAATAAAAATGTCCTGATAAATTGGACATGATTGTGATGGGAATGTTTCCAACTTGGAGCTCTCACAAACCCCAACCTGTTAGCGAATTAATTTGATCTAATGTCTCTAAAATCAGGTGTAAGGAACCTTTTATAGAAAGTAAATGGCATGTCATAGTTAATCCTATTCAAAGCTGCGGTGGAATCTTACATTACTGACTGTGGAAAGGACAAGAAAGTTTTATTATCTATTTCAAACCAAGCTTAGTTCTTTCAATGCTAAGAAGGGTAGTATCAAAATGAGGGCAGGAAGGATGTTTTAAACATTTTTTTTTTTCTCCTTTTACCTGCAAGGTGCTTTGTCTGTATTATTTTCAATGATAAATCAAATAGCAGAGATAGCTGCATTTTAAGTCAATCATATTTCTCTTGTTAAATGTAAAACATAAATTTTAGCTTCCACTGTAATTTGATAATTAAATCTTGCCTTGAAATCTTTTGTTGCAATATGTTCACTTTTAGATATATATTTTATTCACAAACTTCTTTGTTACTCTAGCAGTCTCTTAATTATGATCAACAAAAGGTATTAGGGAAATGTGTGACCAAGTGTTTGTTTAGYGTCAAGGTGAATTTTGCAGTGATGGGAATAATAATGCACATTTAAGGTATTGGGAAGTGTTATAAACTATTTTATTAAAGTTGAGTGAGTGTGCAAAGGCAACTTGGGTGCAGAATCACACATTTTGTGGTTTTGTTGTTGKTGGTGGTTTTTTGTTGTTGGGTGTTTGCTTTGTATTTTTTTTCCAGAAGCAAAAGGAGACAAATCCCAGTGAGCTTTTTCTTCTATATGTCTGGCTAAATATTTCATCCAAAACTCTTTTTTCTCAGATTCAGCAGCCCACAGTCAGTATTGGTTATAAACATCAAGAAGTTCTCAAAACTGAGTTGATTTCAAATCTGCCTATGTTTTGAAAATGCACTGGAACTGATCTGAGTGATGCAGCAATTTTTAATTCTTACTTCTTTTATTAAATAGCATTCAGTGAGGGATTACACTGTTGGTTTTAATGGAAAACTTATTTGAGGACTACAGCCTCACATTTTTCTGAAGGTATAGAAGCAGCTATTGCTACTTACCTTCACTTTCCCGGATGAACTAAGGTCTTCGTACAATGGGTTGGCAAATGAAGCGTTAGTGGTTTTCTCCAGTTTCCTTGAAAAGTCAAGCAAACAACAACAAAACCACCCACAATATCACACAGGTTGTCATAGAACCAAACAGTTTCAGGTTGAAAAGGGTTGAGTCAAAAAATATAGATGGCTAAATATATTTCTGACTGAGCTCTACTGAAATGAATGAAATTAAACCAATGTTCTGTTTAAGTCGTGTGTAGGTTAAAATAACCATTTTTCATTTGTTGCTGCTAAAAATATGTATGCTTTTGGATATGCATAGAGCTATTCAGTATTCATAAAATGCAGGTACAGTGCTATACATTAAATAAAACATGATATTAGCTAAAAAGTTGCATTGCTGTAATGCATGTGATGAGATCATATTATTTCTGTGTTTTGTTACTATCACATTAGCGATTCAGTAATTAACATGGTCTTAGGCTCTGAGTTCAAGAACTTGTTAATGTTAATAACTCAGTTATTTAATTGTTATAAGAAGTCTTTTTTCCAATGAATTAAGAAAGAACTTGCATTTTAGGTCAAAATCACCAGAATTAGTTTTAAAGCTATAGAAGCTCCCCATACCTTTTGCTACAAAGTCAGAAATGTTTAAAGAATCACTGAAGTTATTGGAATGCAAAGGTTTCATGAATGAACACAATGCCTTAAGCAATTTATAACAGATGAATAGGACAAATTGTACTAATTATGGGTCTCATGTCCATTACCTCAGCTAGAAGTTGAAAGATATGCTTTCCTGACAGAGGCCTTCACATATTCGTTTTTTTGGAAGCACTTATGACCTGTGCAGTTAATCCCATTAATTCTGCAAAAGCAAAGGATATTTGGGGATGGAACTTTCTGTCTACATCTAAATTTTTTTTCCATATAGATGACTGGTTGCTAATATTCCACAACGCTTAAAATCATCAAAACTGTTCCAATGCCATATAAAAAGCAACAGCTGTATTAGTTAAAATTACTGAAGAATGAAGCAGAAGCACACTTTCTTTTTTTTAATCTTTGCTTTCGAAGAGATGCATTTACTTTTTTTTTTTCACCAATGCTTTTATGAATAAGAGCATATACATGCCTTTGAATATAGAAAGCTGTGTTTGTAGAGTATTCTAAAATAAAAAGTTCCCTAAAGCTAATACTCAATCTCAATGATCGAGAGATGGATTTTCTTGTATTAAAAAGTGTTTCTATTCCAAAGCTGCTCCTACAGATGGTTTAAGCAGTGTCTCCCTAGGAACTGATAGACAGGCTCTGTGTTACAGCAGCAGGCAGGACTGAGGGGACAAGAGCAGTCACAGAGACACAGCCGATGGAGATGTTGGGAAGGGAAGCTGTTGTTCCTCGGTGAGAGCCACAGGGGAGACACACCACATGATCTCTTTTGCAAACAATTAAAACCAGAATGGATGCTTAGGAGGAAGGCACAGGTAGGCTACAGAAATATATCACCTTATGAGTTAAATTAGTGCAAGAACATAAGTTTGGGTTTTAGACTAAAACACACGTCTCCTTAAAATCTTTCACAACAAGACTGCTAGAAAGTAATTCCTTCTAATGCCAGTCTCATAATTCAGTTTGATTACCTGACACAGCAATATGGGGAGCTGAATATTTGAACATGTTGATTTGTTCATTTGATCTTAATCTTAACCATAATAAATCATGATTCTCTGATGCTTTTAGTTAGTTTAGTGAAGCTATAATATACTAGGTTATTTGTAGGCCTCCTAAGTGTATATTTGCATACTAATCCTCCTGAATAAAGTCCACAAAATGTACACAGAATTGATTTTTTACTCTAAAATCACACCATGGCTCACAAAACCTGAGGCCAGAAGCAAACTCAGATAAGTTTTCAAGGAACCAGATAAGAAGTTTTCAAGGAACTTGGCTCTGCTTCTAAACAAGTGCCCAAAGAGCCAGATTTGCACACCTTAATTTTGGTGTCTCATTTAGACATCACAAACCAACTGTATGGCCTAACAGCATGCTACRGAATGAAGCACATCTATTCTGCTTACAGTCAGTGGAGACACTTCCAAAGGGCAATGCAAGTCACACAATTCGCAGTGGGAACCACCTTTAATGTGCCAATAGGAAATTATAAGGATAGGGGCAGGTCTGATTCTCTTTCATCCCCCACTCCCGCATTGAACTGAAACAACTTGTGCAGGACATATATATTGCTGATTTGGGCAAGAACACATTGAGTACTTAGGTCTGTCCTGAGGGCAGGAAGGATGCTGAACACAGATCTCAAGCTTCCTCTGCAAGGAGGATAACTAACCAGCAGGATACTGTGACAAACCGTGGGCACCAAAAAGAGTGCTGGCTGTGTTCTTCAAGAGCGTGTCTGTGGTTGCTGTGTTTAGTGCTGAAATTGGTCCTGTCTATGTGTGTGAGGTTTTCTCAAGCATGAAAATTGAGTCTTGCTCAGGTTGTTTAGCAGATTTCAGGTGTCCCTCCACTTTAGGTCCGAATCATGAAAGAGCATATGTAGTTGGGCACCTAATCTCAGGGACTATGGGAATTTTATGGCCCAAAATATGGGCACTGGTTGAATTTATGCACCAGATTTAGGTGAAGTGGAGAATAAGCTTTCTTAAGTTCTATCCTGTTCTTAGGAACTTTTTTGCCAAAGCAGGGCTTTGGAAGTCACCTTGAATATATTGCCTTATATGTAACATATATGTTACACATAATGCACATAGATGCATATATATGAATGTATTTACAAAAACATATGTATGGTTCCACCCTGTTTGTGAATGCAGCAAACAATTATTTCTAAGGGATACCAATAATTATCCTTAAAAATTTCTGAAATATTTTCAAATTACTTAAAAGACCTCAAAGAATATACAAGTGAAAATTTAATCACATATTTACACAAGTGCTATAATCCATCAGTTGGATGAGGTGGTAACTGCCTGAAGAAGTCTGGGAACTGAGGTGACATATTCACATTACTTTACATGTTGTGCGTACATCCCTAGAAGTAAACACAACACATTAGATCTTCAGTTAATTAGAAATATGAAGCTTTCCTTATTAGGGCAAAGCAATGGTATGCCCACTCCAGTACTCTGTCACCAATATAGATACTGCTGAGGAAAGCATAAAAGTGCAGTATTAGTCAGTGGGGTGAGTGTTGCCATCTGGTCATCAGTTTACACCCTAATTTTACACTGCTTAATCAGGCAATTTAACTAAATGTATTGCAGTGGCTTGAGTTAAGCTCATTCTTGCAGTGCTTGCTGTTACTTGACATAAGTGAAACATTGCCCTGATAGAGAATGATAGCTTATTGCTACAGTAAAGAGCAATATGCCCATCACAAGGTCTCATGATGGGAAGAAAGTTATGTATGTGTTACCACTGTACAGTAAGGGCAAGGGTAACTCATCACTCACAAAAATTATGGCCCAGAATAATTAATCAATGTGAAATGTTTATAAATCTCATTTATGAAGAAAAGCCATAAATGCCAAGTTCAGAAGACTGTACCAAGCAGGGAATAATTAAGGTTAAAAATGCCAAGCAGAGGATGGTTTAGAAAAAGAAAAAAAAAGACTCAAATATGTGGGTAAGGCAGCTCAGAGAGAACTGGGTTTTCTAACATAACCAGAAATACCACAGTAGGAAAGGAGAGGATTAATCATCTTGGGATGAGGTCACACGGGTCATAGCTTTGCTAGGCTCATCTACATTCCGTAGTAGCAAAAACTACTGCCTTGTCATAGGTTTCTCCACTACAGCTTCACAGAGATGGGAGAAAGTTGTATACTCCACAAAATACCTGCCAGTGCATAAAGGGGCTGCTGAGTAACATCATGCTTTTTAATGGAAAAGTAAAGCATCTAGATTTCATTCCTTTAGATGCAATAGCGCAGAATTTTGTACTTTTCAATGTACCTTTCAATGAAAAATCAAATATTTCTTTTAGACGGTACACAAATTTGTAGGAAATACAGTACTGGAAGAATGTTTATCATCAGGTCCGTAGCAATAATGACAAAATCCTAGTGGACCAAAGATTCAATTACAATTAAGCTACTAATTAAAATAATCTCTTAAAGGAATTCTTTATAGATGTTCTAAAGTTTCTGTTCTAAACAGAAACTATAACTCAAGACCTCGATTTCCGAAGCATTTATAAAACCTTTTAAACTAAATTTAGGTTTGCAGAAGTAGGCTATATTTTGCACATCCCACAGAAGAAACGGGATGCGTGATGCAAGGAGGGCAGACTTTCCAAAATCTGCATTTAGAATCACCCACAAGTCACTTGGATGCTTGATTAGGCTGTTAATATGCTGTCTGGCCTTCCTACGTCTGCACTTTGTCACTTTAGGAAACTTAATTATTTATTTTTTAAAAAAATCAGTCCTTTACATCTTTCATCTTGGTGATCTTGAAGGCTATAGACCGAGAGATTTGCTCTGTTCCTTCAGCATGTCACCTCTTGTTTCTTTGCAACCTTTCGTATGTGTGATGGTTGTGAGATGTACATTTCAGAAAAACTGAAGATTTCTGACTATAGCACTGGGTTTCATCCTTCAGAAAGAAAAAATATTCTACAGAAAAAGGAATGGATTTGGATAGCAGCATTAGACTAATAAAACAACTCCCAAACAACACTTATGGCTGCTGCTTCCTAGTTTTGTTTTTATCATAAGTCTGCACCTTTTTCCCTCATTCTACAAGAACAGTATCTGTCTCCTTTCCAGTTCACAAGCTGAAAACGGTTCAATAAATGTCATTCTATTGTCATTCTGTTTATCACTTTGGGATATAGGAACAGAGGCATAGCCAGCAACGACCTCTGGCAGTCCTTCAGATCCACTTGGAGAGCCTCCCCTGGAATATGCTATCCGTTCCTCCACACTAGACCTCCAGAAGGGTATGGTCTAATCGGAGGAAGTCCTGGCGACAGCAACTGGGAATCATCATAGTTGTAAGAAAACCTTAACCATGAAGAAAGGCTGAAAGCACTCAGCTTGTTTAGCCTAAAGAAAGCAGCCTGTAAGGAGGCATGACAACTGCCTTCAAGTACATAAAAAGCTTTTTGCAGGGAGGAAGGGAATGATCTGTTCTTGTCCATGGTGAATAGGAATGAACTTAAATTGAAAACAGACATATCAGCAGTTAGAAAAAAACTTTCAAACAGTAAACTTTCTTTCTACCTAGGGTACCTGGATTGCCTGAGGATGCCATCAAATTCATGTTGCTAGAGGTCTTTAAATGCAAACCCAGAAGTGTTACAATGGAGTCTGTCCTGTGGCAGGATGAAAAATGACCTCTGTGGGTCCTGTTTTCCCATGATTTTCTAACATTTTAAAATATTTTCTCAGAGAACCTCAGTTTTTCACTCTGTTGCCTGTGTGGCAAAATACTTTATTGATATGCTTTGGAAAATTTAATGTTCTGTGTTCATTATGACTGACAGGACTGATAACAGCTGTGGTACATTAGCATTGCAGATGATGGCACAAATCAAGAATAGGAAAGAAACAAGCTGAAAGGATCCAGGGACATTGACTGCTTTGGAGGTAATAGCAAAGAAGCAGCTTAGCTGGGCATAAAGTGTTTGATTCTCACTTTTTAAAGTAAAATGAAGCATGAGAAGGCAGCTGTAATAAAATGGAAGCTAAAATGAATCTTTGCTTCTATTTGGTCAATAAGGACAGATGCCACTGAAGGAGTGGAGTAACTGGCAGCCTTCCGTTCTGGACCAGAAAACGTCATCTCTGGAGCACAAACAGGAATGTGAGAAACTTATAAGCTTCCTCTGATTTGGGGTTTCTATACAAAAGTTTCATATATCCCCAACTGGGAGCTGGGAAGTGGCTTGCATATCTGAATGCCATTGTGGTGATGAAGTACACTGCTGCCAAGCCATGTGGCAGGCTGCTTTTGTCCATTAGGAAATAAACTTATATGATGACTTCCAGTAACTCCTACTCAGGCACTGAAGAGTTTAAAGCCTGCAGATCAGAAATGAAATTCTTGCTAAGGAAGGAGAAGAAGGAGAGATCAAAGGGGAAGCAGGGCACTCTTTCTGGGTTGAAAGGAGGCGTTAAAGCACTATCAACCTTTCCAGTGAAGAAAAAGAGGGACAAATGTAACTCTCAAATTCTCACTGCTGTTAGTGACAACTTCTTAGCTGCTACCTGGTTTTCTGGTGAAAAAATTAGTTTTATTGGACTCTGAAAATTCTCCTCCAGCTCTTGTGCACATTCCTGTGTTATTTCCATTGAGGCATAGATGGACCTGCACTCCATTTTAAAATGTCCTGGGAGCTAGCACCTGCAACCGTTAATGTGCCTCTGGAGGACCATCTGCCAATGCCTGCATGTGCGGTTCTATACCAGTAAGGAAAAAGGAGACACTAATAGAAATTACTAAAAAATAGCTAGCAAAAGAATTTACCAAAGGGCAGTAAATATGGGCTCAAGTGTGTGAAAGCTTCCCTGTGAAAGAATGGCCAGGCAGGCACTCCTAGAGTGCCTCTATTGCCTAATGAATTTAAGAAAACAACATGACCCAGGAAGGCTGAAAGCAGACACAAGACTTTGAAGTGAAAAGGAGTTGTAGGAAGGTATCATTCATGGGCACAGTTAAATTCCTCTAGTTCATCAAATCCCCTTAAAAAAAATCAGGAGTAAAATCTCATGCCTCTGTGTGGTGCTGTCACATTGTACATTTTACAGACTTATGCAAACACAAGTCACTTCTTATTCTAAAGCCTTGTCTTAAAGATCCAGACTTCAGTATGATAACATTGGCTGCATTTTGACTAGTCACTTCTGATTACTGATTAAGCAGTTAAGGAATAACTTGCCTTAATTTACTACTATGTTTCCAGTTGTGATTTTTGTATACCAAATCATGCTTGGCACTAGGTAGTTGAGGGAGAGACAAACTGCCTGGATGAGCTTATCTTCTCAAATTCAAAGTTTCAGATTTCATCGTTTTCACAATTTCACAATTTCAATCAAATTGCCATTTATTTGCTAGATTATTTCTTGATAAGATGCCTATGAAATGCATTTTAACTTACATGTTAAGTCAACTCTGATTAAAAACAATGAAAATAAAATTTTTTATTCTGTACCATGGGCAAAATGATTTGACAATCTTAGTCAGTTCCTAATAGACAAAACTTGGAACCACAAAAATTTTCTTCATCATAACTTACCTTTTTGGCAGCTCCAGTGAAAACAATCAAGACCAGAATGAGCTTTGCTGTGTAAAGCAACCCTCTATTTCACAGCTCTGATTCTCTTCATGTCAGGACTGTAATATTTTCTTAGTGCTATAGTAAGAATATCCTCATTCATCCCTGTTTTATTACATACCTAATAGGACACTTACGTGTTTGGCATCATATTGCCTTTTCATGCACAAAAAAGACTCTATGTTTTTTAGCATGTATAATTACAAGAAAGGAAAAAATATTCCTTGAATACAGATTGTGGGCAGAAGGGAAGTGGATGTCAGTGCAGTAACCCTTAAGCAGACATTTATGAAAGAAAAAGGTAAAAGGGAGTGTTTAGAGCACAGGAGAAGTAACATAAGATAGAATAAGCATTTGTTGATTAAAACACCATCAAACATATTTTGAGAAAAAGCATTAGACTTTTTTTTCTGCAAAAAAATTAATTGAAATTACAAAAAAAAATCAAGCAGCTCTTACAATACAACTTATCTTGCACTTCTGAGGTGCCTTTCCATATGTGTACCTTAGCAGGTTGTATAAATGTGAATGAATTAAGTTTTAAAGCCCCTGTGAAGTAAGATAAGGAAATACTATTATTCCCACTTTACAGAAGAGGAAGCAGACATAAAGAAAGTAGGTGAAGCTATGCACTCAGTTAACAGTAGCACAACCACTAAATGTTCCTGCTTCAACATTTTGCTTCTGTGTCCATAGACAACTCTACCTGTCAGCGGTAGCATGCAGTGTTAGGAGAATGTCAGCAGCAATAAACTCAGGACAGGAGTCTGCACAGTTTAGTAGATAGTTTGGGAGATAACAACATCCCCAAAGAGAGAAAGGTCTATAGCAGAGCACAAGTTTAAAGGAAAAGAGACAGCTTTGAAGATGAATTCTGGAGAAGAAAATGAGGGGTGAGGGAAATGAAAGAAACATGAAACATAAGAACATGAAAACATGAAAATGGACAAGGCAATGCACAACAGGGATTGCTGAAAGGGAGGAAGGGACAGTGGTAGGTACTTCCCAACAGAGAAGGACCTAGCAGATTAAGTCAAGAGACGGCCAGAGAAGAAATACAAGTGTTAGAGGAAAACAAGAAACAGTAAAAATTTTTATTTAAATCTTAAATTTGGGAGGAGAGAGAAAGCAGAGATTATCAGAGGGATGACAGGAAGGGCTAGGAAATGTATCTATGAATAATGAACTGTCAGTCTAAAGCATATCTTGAAAAAACTCTGAAATCAGATAACTGGATGAAGAGATATCTCTAGTACTACTAGTACTGTTATTCAAAGCACTTGAAATAAATTTTGAAGTAAACCACCACCAATTTTGCTGATTTTTTTTCCTTTACTGAGGATGCACTTTATGCTGTAGGATGTCAGAAGATACTTTAGTTGCTATTTGCACAGTACTAATAGCAAGCATAGTACTGGATGGAAGAAATATAGATTTTGAAAAAAAAAAAAAAAAAAATCACCATCTAGAGCACTCATTCACCATGAGTAAGACAGGTCCTTGTACCACAAGCCAAGAGGTCTGTACTGGGGTGATCCTAGTGCGAGGTGGCAGTACTGGATAATGGCAGTGAGACAAAGTAGTAGGGGAAATGGGTGGAAGGAACAGATAAGGTGACATTGGTGAGACGCATCTAAAGAACTACTGATTAAGATGAGTAATAAAACATTAAAACAAAAAGTCAGATTGTGAGTGTGTCTGTAGTAATTAAAGGAGAGGGGGCAAACAGTATGATTTGTAAAAAAGGTCGTGTATTTCTGCAGTCTTACAGCTTGCGTTTTTTCCAATCTATTAAAGCTTTTTACGAAAAACCCTAATATTTTAAAGTAGAAACACCCCCACTTTTATTCCATCCAGTTATCACAGGGAAAGTTCTCAGGTGTGTGTAAATATTGAAATATTTAGGGCAAAAGTGTCCCCCAGGTGCATGTGGTACTTAGTAGCTTCAGGAAGAGCTGTGAATCTGCCTGTAAGAAACTAATTTGGCCTCGGAGGTTTCGAGAAACCATAAATACATTCTATTTTTCACATTTAACTATCATGTACAAAAATCAGGGCTACTGCTGTTAAGGTGGATAAATGATGAATTTTATAATTTAGGAATAATCATACAACATTGCAACTAAAACATTCTAAACAGTCAAGCCATAACTCATTGTTTCCAAACTGGGGTCCACTGAGGTCAGCTTTTGTTGCAAAGCTAGGTTTTATGCTTAGTGTTGCACATGAAGGCAAACAGACTGTGCAGAGGTTTAAAAGTTGAAACCAAAGAGACTGGGCAGTTAGCCATTGCTTTGCGCCACATTTGTGTCTGCTTTACACAAAATAAAAGTTTCACTTACGTTTCTGGCACTTTCTTCTTCAAAAGAAAATACAAGGCAGCAGCTGTAATTTTAATCAGCAAGAAACCGATACCCAACCCCATCCAAATACCTGCAAAATCAGAGCAATCAAAGACAGAAATAAGTAAAAGGAAACACTCAAAGAATGGATTGAAAGATATTTTTTTCTTTTTACAGACCCACCATTTTGAAGGAGACTTGAAGTTGGAAGCTGAAGAGGCTTAGCACTTATGTGGCAACGGTTTCCCTTCCATTCTTTTCCACATCTGCGAATAAAACAAAAATTTCTGAAAAAGGGAGAATCAAGGATCATAAACAGTGACAAGCACACAAGAAATGCAAATCCTTTTGAGCACTTTTGCCAGTGACTAACGCTCACCCAGAAATCAGAAAGAGCACCATCAAAGTTAATAGAATGAAATGTAAGTGAGAAATACACAAAACAAACCTAAGAGAGAGAAAAATAAAACAAAATAAAGTTCAAAGATTAGAATTGGTTGCCTTGCCCATGTTGCCATCGTATTGTTATCCCACAGCAAAGGAAATTTGACTAATTTCCCTGTTATTCCCCCATGTGAGCGTTAAATACATTTCTGAGCTGACAATCTGGGACCCTAATGTGGAGAAAGATACATGATTAGAGATGAGAAAGATGTTTTTCTCCCCCCACCTAATCTGTCTCTCTTTTGTTTTTCCATTTTCTTGTAAAAATGATATCCCGTCAACAAATGCCTCTTGAAAACCAAAGCACTACATTTGAGCTAACAACTGCAGCCATGTCAATTTATTCTAAATTTGCTGTTTGGTTCAAATCCAGTCTTGATTTGAAGTAACCAAAATACAAACAATCTGACAGAAGCTTTGATGTTTTACTTTACACTTGTTGCTTAACAGTTAATCACAGTCACCAAAAAAGTGTGTATCATTTCTCACTTTAATTTGTCTGGGTTTAGCTTTTGGCTACATGCTTTGATTGTGGCCCTCTCCATCAGAATGAAGGACCTTGGAGACCCTGGTGAGCGTCGACTGCCTCTGCTGAGAGAGGTGGCAGTTGGGAGCACCCTACGCAGCCCTTCTGGGTACCCCAGGGAGTCTCAAAATGGCTGTAGGCACCTACATTTGCAAACCCTAAATGATGACTAGTGTAAAAGGTTGTTAGAGGGATAGCTACATATTGACACCTAAATTTCAGGCACCCCGCTTGATGAGCTGAACGCCCTGAATCTCAGACTGGAATGACTTCTACCAACTTTTCAATTATCTGCATGGCTGGTGGTTTATGAGCTTCATAAATTTTCAACTTTTTTTTTTTTTTTTTAAAGGAGCATCAGAAAGAAATTATGGTAATAATCCAGTTTCAGTCCTACTAATGTCGCATGAATAGGAAATTAGTTTCACTTCTCATGATTTCTCTCTTTACAGCTTCACAAACTGTATTAATGTGAGGGGGTTTGTATATTGAGTTGCTTTCTCACTTTAACACCAACATTTTTTTCATAGTCACCAATTTTTATGAAGTAATTTCTATTTTGTAATTGTGGTTTCCTCTTCTGCCCTTAAATGTACAATAGGAAATCTCACATATACACAATTAAATCTTTATATTAAGGCTATTTTATTTGAACATGTGAGAGAACTTCATGTTGTTTGTCATGGTTTAGCACATGGTATTGCTTATGTGCCCTATCCTAGCAGTTGCACACTGAGTTAACTGAGGCACTCCGGAGGAAGGGGAGTATTTCATTTTCCCAGAAAATGACTAAGCGTGGTGGATGTAGAGAGAGGAAGGGGAGGATGATAGGAGCAGCAAGCATCTGTCTGCAGCCTCAGTGAAATTGAGGAGAATCCTGAAAGGATCAGGGCATGTCGGAAATCATATCTACATCCCAGTCTCAGACATGACAGGAGGAAGGTGGCTTCACTAAAGACCAAAAGAGGCTGATGTGGGATTTGTTGCAACTCAGAGGACCATTGAAAAATCGTGGGCAGAGAACATGTGGGAGGAAACACAGTGGGCAGAGAGATTTATTTAACCCATTTTACCCCACAGACGTGAGTTTTCTCTGGTTAAAGGGCTACCTTGTTCAAGGTTAGTAATTGGTATACTAATGAATCCTAGCTTTAGAGACTGGAGCCAGTAGCATATTCTGACATGCTCATTTTAAAGAAAAAGCGGCACAATTTCAGCCGACAGCTCTGGCTGAGCTGGAGACCCATTGTATTCAGTGACTGAAAATACCTGGTCCCTTCAGACCTCCTTCTTCTTCAGCATGCTACAAAAAATCCTGTCATTCATAAGCTGTTCTTTTATGCGGACTGATGATTTTATACAAATGTCAAATTGCAGTAGGGCTCATACCAAGCCCTGTGGATCCATGTAGAAACATTGCAATCTGATGGTAATCACCCATCAAAATCATTTTCTGATTGCTCTCGATTGTATAATTTCCTTTCTCCCTATTTGCCAGATTTTCTGTTGAGCTAGATATGCTTTTAACCAAAATTGCCCTCTTTCTTGTCACTGCAGAACTTACTTGACTGTAAAAGAAAGAATGAGAAAACAGATCTGCAGCTGTGCACAAGCAGTAGTCAGACCTGGCAAGAGAGGTGCCATCTGCTGCTCTGGAGCCACCAGGGCATGGCTCACCTCAGAGCTGTGAAGAGGTAGTTCTCATAAAGCAAGTGTGTGTACTGGTAAGAGTATGGGAAAATCCTACTACCCAATAATAACTAAATATACCTTCATATGCTATGTTTCCATTTATTGATGAAATATTTCCACATATTCATGCTGTGTTTGAATTATGGATAAAAAAGTTAAGCACCTTTTAGTCATATAGATAACTAGTTTATCTTCTTATACATACATACAGGTTTTATGATCAACTACTAACTACCTTAGGCTGGCCATTTATTCCCCTCCAAATCTCTGAATGCCAACAGTATTGTTTTATGTTACATGACACATATAAGTTAGGAATCTGAAGTCAGACTATCAACATGTGTAATTTTGGCCAGTGAAATGATTTTCCACTGTGTGGAACTAGGTTGTTACCGAAAGTGTCACCTTATAATACTGCCATTGCTTATAAAAACAATTGGGTAAAAAATGGATTAAGGTGGAGCAGAGAGAGTATCTCTGAAACTTGGTAAGTGATTAGGACAAATTAAAAAACAAATAGGTGTGAAAAATATTGTAAAGCATGAAGCATGGGGACTATTTATAGGGAGAGGAAGGATGAAGGCAAAAAAAATGAAGGAAGTAAAGACAACATACCTAATCCTCAAAGACCAGGATGGAAAAGGAGTGCTAAACAACAAAAAACTTGAAGAGTGAGTATATCAGTTGGTTAAGAATTCCCACTTGTATATTCACACATTAATTTATTTGTTCATTTTTATCTTTGGCAGGGGAACTTAGCAATCATCCCTGCCACTAATGTAAAATATAGGACTATCAGAAAAATCTGGGTTATAATTTGGAGATTCATTCAACTCTTCCTAAGGTTTGGCTGTTCATTACTTACAAAATGCTGTCTTCTCAAGTAAAAAAAAAAAAAAGAGAAAATAAGAGTTACAGCTGGCTGAGAAACCTGCAACTTTCAGTGAGGCTGCAAGAAAAAAATGGGAAAATTGTTCATTAACATCTTTGGTTCTCAGCTGATACAAACACCACCTCTGGCTTTTACCGAAGCCAAGCATTTCTATGCCCAGAATAGAAGGGAACTTGTCTTATGTATCCAAAACAATCTTGTTTTATAGATGTCTTACAAGATTTTGATCCTTTTGTATCTATCCTCTGTAGAAACTCTAGCTGACCACAGTGATAGCTGTGGTGGAGAAATCGCACTCTAACTTGAGAGGAGAGAGTAGAATGAGATTTTTAATGGCACCAGTGTCTGCCGATAGCTCAGATCAGAGAAGGTAACAGTTCTAGACCATGAATTTAAAATAAAATTTAAATAATTCTAAACAAGCTACTCCAGTTATTTCACTCCATTGGAAAGCTGAGGGGTATTTTCAAAATGAATAAATATTATGGGCATGGTCTTATATAGGATAATAGGAGGTTTTGATAAGAAATGCAGAAGATCGAGACTGATTTACAGATCTGAAAATGTTATACTGCTACATATAATTTTCTATTAAACAAAATCCAGAAACCATTTCAGGCTGTAACCAACCAATCAAACTATTTTGGAAGCTAACCAAAACTTATAAAACAAAACACAGAACCTATTGTCCTTAAGGAATGAGATACATGTACCCCCTTCTCTGAGTCTGACTCTTTGCAGCCTTCTGTCTGTGCAGTCCTTTGCAACTCTGTGAGGCAGGTGTTGAAATGGAGTTATTCTCATCTGGTGACATCTCCTGTAGGCTTTATGCTCTGTCCAATGCATGTAGGACTGGGTGGTTGATAAAAGAACAGAAGTCTCCCTCTTTTCATCAAGGAATAAAATAAAAATATCAGGAAAAAAGGTGGGAAAGGCAAGTTCCAAACCAAGTGTGGTATTAGTTGTTGTGGTTTAACCCAGCAGGCAGCCAAACACTACACAGCCGCTTGCTCACCCCCTGCCCCCAGTGCGATGGGGGAAAGAATCGGAAAAAAAAAAAGTAAAATTCGTGGATTGAGATAAAGACAGTTTAATAGAACAGAAAAGGAGGGGAGGGGGGGGGAAGGTAGAATATACAAAATGAGTGATGTACAATGCAATTGCTCACCACCCGACAACCGATGTCCAGCCTGTCCCCAAGCAGTGATTGCTACTTCCCGGACCATGGCTCCTAGTTTATATACTGAGCATGACGTCATATGGTATGGAATACCCTGTTGGCCAGTTGGGTTAGCTGTCCTGGCTATGTGCCCTCACAGCTTCTTTTGCACCTGGCAGAGCATGGGAAGCTGAAAAGTCCTTCACTAGTGTAAACACTACTTAGCAAGAACTAAAACATCAGTGTGTTATCAACATTCTTCTCATACTAAATCCAAAACACAGCACTATACCAGCTACTAGGAAGAAAATTAAATCTGTCCCAGGCGAAACCAGGACAGTATCCACCCCATATTCTATACCATCTACGTCATGCCCAAGTCTCACATTTTCCAACACATTCCAATTAATCACCACCACTTTCCCTGTCTTTTAATATATACACACAGATATCATTCCCTTAGTCTAGAGGCCATCCCTTTAAAATGTCCATTGAGTTCATTTATCCATGACTTTGGGCTCCATCTGTCATAACAGTTTTTCAGGACAGGAGAGATGGCGTGCAGTGTTGGGTGGTTGCATCCTGAAGCCAGTTCTGGTTCCATTATTGCTGCGTTTTTCCAGTTCTATCATCGTTGCACTTTGCTCGGTTTCATCAAAGTTCGTTCTTCATTAATCTGGGTGATTTTTACTGCAATACCTTTGATATGACATATAGCAACCATAGAAGTGATTATATACAATATTATATAGCAATTAACATCACACAATTCAATTCATTGGCTATTTTCACCCAAAATCAAATCCCCTTGAGGTACACATCGGACTTYCCCATCCTTTCGCATTACCCACCAAGTGCACCCAGGTCCTTGAGCAAAAGCAATCCCATGAATGGGTTTTCCCTTGCCTGAGGCAGGACTAACCCAGACTGCCTTCCCCAGCATATTTTTGATGTGCACTACAGGGACTCTATCCCCATCTACAGTACGTAAGGGTTTTGACGGGGCAGGGCCAGCTCGGGTGACAGATCCCCTAGTGTTGACTAACCAGGTGGCTTTTGCTAGATGTGTATCCCAATGCTTGAATGTCCCACCACCCATTGCTTTCAGCGTAGTTTTCAGCAGTCCATTGTAT
>JAYKAV010002936.1:0-27890 GCA_035582835.1 Phoebastria nigripes | reverse complement strand
TCTGTGACTTATCATATAGCACTCCATACAGCAGCTTTCCACCTCCAATGCTTTCCCACAAAACAAGACCCATCAGTGAACAGGGCATATTGCTTCTCATTTTCTGGTAGTTTATTATACAGTGGGGCCTCCTCAGCACCYGTTACCTCCTCCTCTGGTAATATTCCAAAATCTTTACCTTCTGGCCAGTTCGTGATCACTTCCAAGATTCCTGGGCRASTGGGGTTTCCTRTTCRRGCCCRTTGTGTGATCAGTGCGACCCACTTACTCCACGTAGCATCAGTTGCATGATGTGTAGAGGGGACCCTCCCTTTGAACATCCAGCCCAGCACTGGCAGTTGGGGTGCCAGGAGGAGCTTGCTTCAGTACCAACCACTTCCGAAGCAGCTCGAACCCCTTCCTATGCTGCCAATATCTCTTTCTCAGTTGGAGTATAGCGGGCCTCGGATCCTCTGTATCCCTGACTCCAAAAGCCCAGGGGTCGACCTCGAGTCTCCCCTGGTGCTTTCTGCCAGAGGCTCCAGGTAGGGCCATTCATCCCCGGCTGCCGTGTAGAGCACATTTTTTACATCTTCTCTGGCCCGGATTGGCCCAAGGGCTACTGCCTGAACTATCTCCCGTTTAATTTGTTCAAAGGCTTGTTGTTGCTCAGGGCCCCATTTGAAGTCATTCTTCTTCCGGGCCACTTGATAGAGAGGGCTTGCGATCTGACTGTAATCTGGAATATGCATTCTCCAAAAACCCACAAYGYCTAAGAAGGCTTGTGTTTCCTTTTTGCTAGTTGGTGGGGACATGGCTGTTATTTTGTTGATCACATCCATTGGGATGTGATGACGCCCATCTTGCCATTTTATTCCTAAAAACTGGATCTCTTGTGCAGGTCCCTTGACCTTACTTTGTTTTATGGCAAAACCAGCCTTCAGAAGGATTTGGACTATTTTCTTCCCTTTCTCAAAAACTTCTTCTGCTGTGTTTGCCCCATACGATGATGTCATCAATGTACTGCAGGTGTTCCGGAGCCTCACCCTGCTCCAGTGTGATGTGGATCAGTCCATGGCAAATGGTGGGGCTGTGTTTCCACCCCTGGGGCAGTCGATTCCAGGTGTACTGGACGCCCCTCCATGTGAAAGCAAACTGTGGCCTGCACTCTGCCGCCAAAGGGATTGAGAAAAACGCATTAGCGATATCAATGGTGGCATACCACTTGGCTGCCTTTGACTCCAGTTCATATTGAAGTTCTAGCATGTCCGGCACAGCAGCACTCAGAGGCAGCGTGACTTCGTTCACGCCACGATAGTCCACTGTTAGTCTCCACTCTCTGTTAGACTTTTCGCACTGGCCATAGGGACTGTTGAAGGGTGAGTGAGTCTTGCTGATCACTCCTTGGCTCTCCATTTGATGAATCAGCTTACGGATGGGAATCAGGGAGTCTTGGTTGGTGCGATATTGCCGCCGGTGCACCGTTGTAGTAGCAATYGGCACCCGTTGTTCTTCAACCCTCAACAACCCCACAACAGAAGGGTCCTTTGAGAGACCAGATCCAAAACACAGCACTGTACCAGCTACTAGGAAGAAAATTAACTCTATCATAGCCAAAAACAGGACATTAGTTCATAGCGGTTTTGAGGACACAGAAGAGGTTTCCTTAGCTGTTTGTACTGAGGGCACAGGATACATATTCCTGTGCTTTTGCAATCACAATAATACAGTCTCAACCCGCAGACTTGGTCCTTTGACTGTTACTGCAAAACTGTATCAGTGAATAACAGTAATAATATCAGGCAGCTTTATAGGAAATGAAGTCAAACTTCAACTTTCTATTGTGCAGTCCTTAACACATGCAATCCTGAAGTGAACTTTAATGACCCTAACAGCTCCAGGTAGGTCAGAGCAGCCTGTGGTACGCACCCGAGAGATGGCTCACTTGAAGTCCAGTTAATGAAGGAGAACACTTTTAATTACCTACCCACTGCTGTGCATGAACTGTACTTACAGTGCTTTACTTTCAGTTGGGAGACAGATAAGTTGCTTCTTCAAAGTCACTATTAGCTTCCTCTCCGATGAGAGCAGTTGGGGATGTGCAAATGCTGATGTGGTGGAAGGACCTTACAAAGTGCAGATCAACCATGTCTTCTGGGCAATATGTTAAATCTTCATTAGCAGGGTAATGGGAATTTTGAAGAGCTTCCTTAATAATCCTTTTCTGCTATTTTATTTTTAAGACAGACAACTCTGAAAAGGCTCTGAATTTATCTCTTGAGCCATGAAGCTGAAATTCCGCATTATTTATGTACAATTAATTTCCTTGGACTAATTACATCTTGACTAATTAGCAGCAGCACATTTTACATGGGTCTTAAGCTTATCTGAAATACAGAAATAGCCATTGCAATCCATTCAGACAGGAAGCTCCTCACAGTTGAAACAGGAGGAGCAAGAGAGAAAGACAGATGAAATAGCACTTGAATACTTCCATCCCAGTGCACATCCTAATCTATCCTGCCTGACAAAATGTCATCTGCTATTAGCAAGTTCTTACGGGAAAGTGACCCTGGAGGGGAGGACGTTAACCCTCCAAATTTGCTTCTAGGATTTTCAACTCATTATTTCCTAATACAGATATTGGTAATGCAGAGGAATGAACTTAGCATTGCCTGCGTTGCTGCATCCTGTGCCTGCGGTTATGGCTCATCTCACTCAGAATGAAAAATAAAAACCAGACAAGATTTTTGTTGGTTTTGAAGTTCATTCAGGGCAGGTTTAATTTACAAGAACAAGTCTGGCTGATACACTGCTGCATTTCAGAATATCAAACTTTGTGCTGTATTAAAGGTAGCATATGCAAAACTCAGAATAAGTACAGATGTGTACTTGACTGCTCATTTTCCTGCTGGCATCTGATTCCTTACTTGTGCAATTATTTTCTCCAGTCTGAGATAGAAAAACGCTATCACTTTAATGCATCAGTATTACATATGGCTGTTGGGTAGAAGCAAATGACAAGAGAAGAGCTTCACAGTAGGGAATCAAGTCCATGACCTCCAAAAACAAGCATGAACATAGCTCCTCGTTAACTTGGAAAGAAGAAGTTCCAACAAGCTGTATTTTCAAGGAAGACTTTGATGCATGTGGAAAATTGAATGCTGAAATCTGTTGGGTTCAGTTTTTTTTTTBTTTCCTTTTTTTCTTTTTTTCCCCGACAACAGTAATTACTAATGTTTCATAATGACTAAGGTTGTTCAGTATAAAGCAGTGTTCTGCGTTTTCATTTTTGAAAGTTGTTAGCTTTTGCCAATATACTGTATCAGTTTCACTTTTTTCAAGAGCCCTCATGTTTTATATTGAACGTGATAAAAGGTTAAAAAGATATTAAATCATATGTGATGTTAATTTAGAAGCATTCAGAGCATTAAATGCTAAATATCCATTTGGCATCTCCTCTGCACTTCTTCAGATTTAATAATTTAAGTGCCAATCTTGTTTATGTTAAAAAAAAATGGCATTAAAAGGCAGATTGAACATTAAGAAAATGCCCTGAAATTTAATCATCTTTTGTGATCATGGAAATGCCTACAGATTTTTTTTTTTTACTTATTTATTTAAATCTACCCAGATGTGTAAAAGGAATTGCTCAACAAGTAATGGAGACAAAACAAAAAAATTAGCCGTTAGACAAACAACAGTGACCACAGCTGTTTCTGCCCACAGAACTCTCATAAGTAGATGGGATTGAGGTACACTTAGTGTGTGATAAATGTAAAAACAGCACTAATTTCTATTTTTGTCTGCAAGTGTCCGTAACAGCTCACTCAGTTACTAACAGAAAACAATTAACAAATGGGAAGTACAGAACTAACCATTCCTACTTGCAAGAGCTCTCTCTGCCATTCTCACAATACCTCTTGGCCAAAGTACACCTCTTCTCTGCTGTGAGACACATCTGCTTTTCCTATTTTTATCTGAAACATTTGTCATACAGAAAAACCTAATCTGCTATGTCATGTGCACATTCAGAATGACCAACAGTTAGTCAGCCATTTAGTGCGCACAGTATTAGTAGTACATAAATTAAGGAAGTAGTATGTGGATGATTGTAGTTATATTTTTCTGTACATTAAAGTAAGGAGTATGACTGTACACTTTGTAGTATTCTCTAGAGACTGTACTTACGAATGTGCCACAATGCACCAAGCTAGTATCTTATGTATGATCCCAGATTTGTCATTGCTATGTTTATAATACATTTGCTATGTTTACAATACATTACACAGGGAACATTACACATGAGTGCTGACATTATTCAGGAGCTGTGCCATACCTGTTGGAGTGTAAACTGCTCCAGGAGTGTTGACAGAGAATACAGGGGGGAAAAAAAAACAACCCACAACTTAGTTCTTTGCAGAAAACAGACTTTACATCCCTCTGCTATATCAATGTAGAAGTTGTTTGTCTGCTCACTAGCCTTTGCAATCAGTGTTATGCAAAATATGCTTCACTAGATGCTTATGAGTATGATGAAAACAGCAACTCTTCATTCCATTATGGGAAAAAAGTAACCTCTACTTCAGCAATGTAGTTACCTGTTTGCACTCTAGCTGTTATTAACAATGTACTCAAAGAAAAAAAGTCATACTCTCTGATTAGTCTTTATTGCTGAATCAAAGTATACAAAATTCCAATAGTGAATGTCGTGTGAATGGCCTCAGAAGACACCATACGTACGATGAATGTAACCTGTGGCCTGCTGACTGTAGCTGGAATTAGGAGTCACATTATTCCGTTCATGATTAAGCTCAGAGGAGATGTGGGACAAGGAGAAACCTCTCTTGGAAAAGASAGGTGAAGTGGATGGTAACCTTGAATGTCAAGAGCTTCAGATCAAGCATTCAAGGATCACAGCTGGCAAGGAAGCCAGAGAATAACAAACTCAGGAGTGAAAAGATGTACAAACTTTGGTATGCTGCTTCTTAAAATCATGGAACCATGGAGTGGAGATGGCAGAGAAAGTAAAATATCTGGATACATCACCAGGTGACTATGAGTTAGCAATATTATGTAACCTTAGCGGGGGGGGGGAAAGAAAAAGGAAACCTGAGTAGTACCAGAAGCTGTAGCATGTAGATAAGGCACATTAACCCTCTGGGAGAGAGTCGGATGTTCTTTGAAACACCATGCGCAGTTCTGGTCATTTCTGTTCTGAAAGGTGAAATCAGAGTGGGACAAGGCAGAGGCAGACTACTAAGGTGAGCAGAAAAATAGAAATTCTGTCTCACAAGAGGATTCCGAAAGAGTTCAGCTTGTTTAGTCTACTGAAAGAAGAGCCAAAAGGCATATGGCTGTTCGCTAGAAATGCTTTGGAGGATGAACAACAGAGGTACTGAGGGGTTTTTAAGGTTAAGGGAGGATACTGGCACAATTACAAATGGGTGTAAACTGGCTATGAATAAATTTATGAGGAAATTATTAGAAACTATCCAAACAGAAGAGCAAGGCTCTTATCCTTCCTGCATTTCTCATGGTATGTTGCTTCAGAAGAGTCAGCTGTTATCCTCTGTACCTGGTACCATGTACTCCAAAGAACCTCAGATGCTGGAAACTCCTAGTAACACAGCAAAGTAGAGAGGAAAATGCAAGCCAAGAATTCCCCATAATTGGTCATAAAAGAAAGCTAACTAAACTTCTGAATAGAATTATATGATGTGACTGTGTGTGATAACAAGGACCTGGATTTGAGGGCATAGATATATGCTTCTATTCTGGAAACTGCTAAAATTCATAACTGGCAAATACAAGAGCCAACTCGAGGCAGAGTAATACGAGCTATAAACAGATTCTAAATGAAATGTAAGTACTCTGAGAAAAGATCTGAGCATCCTCATAGATTATTCAATAGTATTTGTAGATATTTTGTATCGTAAAAACACGCACTATGCATAAAGAGTAAGATAGAAGACATTAGAGATTAGAGTGATTAAAATCATATGGCAGAGACTGAAAAGATCAGATTTAATTTATACAGAAGACGAGTGGGAGCAGATATGATGAAAGTAAACAAAATGATATATGGTAAATGGAAGAAAAATTGTGGGTTCCTGTCTATCCTCTAGAACATTCAATCAAACTGAAAGGAAATACATCTTAAACTAATAATAAGGAAGCTATTTGTCACATAGTGCTTGACTGACCTRGGGGAGTTCTTGCCATAGTAAGTCTTAGAAGCCAAGAACTTAATGATATGTACTGGAGAGAGCTCCTTAAAACAGTGAATGAAACTCTTTAGAGATTGCAGAGTTTAAAGTGTTAACTGATGGCAATTTGGAAGAAGATTCGTATATCGGCATCATCATTTTCTACATGTATTTTCTGGTTTCTTTGCTCCCAGGGTGTGCTGTCAGCTACTCCCAGGTCCCCAGCATGGCACACTGTGATTAGTCATTGCTTTTATAGCCACAGTGAGAGGTTCTAATTACAGCCTGTGTTGAATAAGAAAAGGTAACTGTTAGAAGGAAGGGCTCAGTCAGTGTATCTAATTGCTTTTTATATAGATACACAATGAAACTATGGTGACCAATTGTAAAGTTTAGAGTGGAACTTAATTTTTCTAACATTAACCACCTGAAAAGGGAGGTACCTAGAGACAGTCCAGACAAGCTTAGACTATGTGAACTAAAGAGAGGAATCCTCATGTGGATCCTTTACCATTGGTTATAACAGTGTCACGATGACTAGTTCAGATTAGATAGGTACATTTAGCTGTTACACAGCTAGGCAAGAGGAACAACACCTTAATGCTTGCTGTTAAATGTTTAAACAGAAAACAAGCAGCATCTGATGTTAGAGTAGGAGCACAAGGGTGAGCTTTTTACCACAGACAGCTTGTGAATGGCATCCCGTTAGGTCCAGGCAAACCATTTATTAAGGGGGGAAGGGTAAATACTATCTCCAGCTTCAGTCATTTTAAATAGAGATGATCAGAAAATTTCAGAGCAAATATTTCTTCACTGAAATTAGTTGACACATGAAAAACCTCATATTTCACAGAAAATTTGAATTTAAATTTTAAAGAAATTCTGTCAGTGTCTGAAACCTGCCTGATCTCCTGTCTGATTTTTTTGTCTGGCTGCTACCCTAAAAACCTCAGAACAAACCCATACTTTGAAGTTACTCTGCTGAGAATTATACTGATTTGAAAAACAAATCACTTTATGGCTTCACTAAAATTCTTCCTGATTCAAACCAGTGTGATAGTCTTGTACATGACAGATTTTTTTTCAGTGTATTTTATTCTATCACAAAGAAATGCAGACCTATATGCAAATTGTTTGCTGTGTCATTTGCTTTTGTGCCTTTACTCTTCAATAAAATAGGCCCCAGCAGAATTCACCAAGGGTTGGTATGTGGTACGCGCTCTATTTTATGGCACWGATTCATTCAGCTACAGCAATGAAGCAGAAGTATGTGCTCACAGGAGACGGTCAGATCTGAAATTCACCATTTCAAACAATTATGCTCTTTTTAATTCTACCTTTTCCCACCTTCTTAAATAATAGTTTTCTGGTAACAGATTTTCTACTATCATAAAATAACACTGATGGTTAAACGCTCCAGTGGGACAAATCATGAAGCTATTCCTGGCACTGAAGAAAGGATTTGGTGCTAGATTCAACAGGGAAATGACTATCCACTTAGCTAACCATTAAACAAAATAAAAAGCTTAAGATTTCTTCCATTAAAAAAAAAGTGATTTTTTAAATGGAATTTTCTCTAGGACAAAACCAGTATTTCAACCCAACTTTATTTAACGGTCAAACCAGCAGAAAGCATATTGTTTAATTCCAACTGATGCTGACATGAGACATTCACACAACAGAAAAGAAAGAGCTTGAAACAGTATAGTAGGTACATTGATCACTGACCACTGGAGATCAAATTACGACTGAGTCCTGAATTTCAGCCCACTGCTTTTGAGTCTGGAGCTGTGTTTTGTAAAAAATGACCATCAGAATAAATAACCTTGTCCATAAAAAACTCCTGCCATTTTAAACTTGGATAAAACAGTGAAAATTAGTAATTTTGTGAACTAGAATTAAAAGGTGCAATACTGGGAGCGCAGGGCTGGCACCTTGAGGGAGGTTTGGTGCAGGTGCTCCGAGTGATACGCCTCGCACAGAGAGGATTTCACTAGTGAGAAAAGGGACTTATCTCCATTTTCTCTTACTCTAAGAAACCTAGGAGATTGAACTAATACAAATTACCATTTACAATATGAAGTGAACCTACTCAAGAAGTCTGTATCAGTACAGTGGTATCTGAACTGTTGAAGCAAAGTGAAAAAGCTCACTGAAGAGATACGCCTTGGCTTAAATCAGCTTACAGTAAAGAACCAGTCCTTTATGCCAGTCTGCCTGTCCATCTTGTTTTCAATTATTGTTTCCCAGTTATTTTTTTCTTTTTTTATTTGGTCCAAACTTACATGCCTGCCTGCCTTTGCCCCTCTTGTGTTTCTTCTATTCTTTCCCTCCCTCCCTTTTGCTACTTGTGGAACGTGCACTTGGAGCTGATGCTTGATTTGCTCTTGAAGAACACTCCAAGAAGGGGAAGAAAATAGAGAGAAAGAGAGCAAGGAGAGAAAGAGACAGAGAAACATAAATCTCTAAAACCACTTTTTACATGTTTGTGTCTCAGATATAGCCCCTAGCTGTGTCTCAGATACAGCCCCTACCTGCAACTTCTAGAGGACTGAATAAAGATTAAGGAATGACCTGACAGAAAGCCTGACCGTGCAGCTGTATTGACAGGTGGTAGCAAAATTATTTTGCTTTCTGAAATGGCACTCATTTCATATTTAGGTAAAATTAGGAAATAATGCAATAAAGTATAGAAGTGACATCTAGTTTTAAGATAGGCCTGTTAATTTCACAGAAAAAAGCTTTTTGCTTAAATGACAGTTCTGTTGATAGAACAGATGGGGTTATGTATCAGTAGAAAACCTAATAAAAGATCTGAATATATTTACAGTGGCTGGATTTTTTCACAGAGACCTTCCTTTTGCTTTGTTTTTGCTAGATTGTGGGTTTGGTTTTTTGGGGGTGGAGGCTGTTTGTTTTGGGTTTTTTTACTGTTTGCTCTTATTGCCTTTAATCAGACTGTAACAATACTACCTAGTCACTAGTTTATTATGTGCACTATAACTAATTAGGTAAGAAATAATAGGTATTTATTGCAAAGTCAGTTCACATATCTGCTTTTCACTGCTGTTTACCCTCTGAATAGCTTTCATATGGATAAATCTGCGATGTCCAGGTGAAATGAAATAGTCATTTAAAAAGCTTGAGCAATGGAAGTGTTTTGTCTGTATTAAACCACACATTTGGCACAAATAATAAAAAAAAAAGTGATAAAATTATTTTCTTTCCTTTCCCCTTGCCCCTTTCCAACATTGGTCTAGTCTTCTTATCAGCTGAAATGGTCTGCTTTAACCAGAGCCTGCCAACACAGGGCATTGCTCCTGGCAGGTGGATTGTAGTATATATTGGAAATTATAAATCATTTTGTCATTCTCAGACAGTCGTAAATTTATCTGCTTACATGGGAGACAACACTGTACAATAACATCTAATGCCACTTCTTCTCAACATTGTACAAGCTAGGTGCACAAGTCCAGGCTAAGATGACATCAACACAAATATATTCTTTAAAGCTTTTCACTTGTATTTTAAATATATGTCTATAAGAAGCAGACAAACAAAAAAGCCACAAAACTTCTCTTTTGCTTATCCTCCATGTAATACAGAGACAGTGGTTTACACTCCGTTTGAATCACTCATTCCCCAGAAAAGCCTAAGTTCTGCAATAAGTTCTACATGTGCCAATGTGGTCCATGGAAAAGAATAATGCTGGGATGTTGTCTCTGCATAAATTGCACAGTACCCTTCTGATATTAGAGATGAATTTCACAGAAGCTTGGGGAATTCACTCTCTAGTTTCTTGCTAACAAGTTAAATTTATGAAATCTTCAGAGAAATGACCTTTAAACAATTTATGAGAACAGAAGACACTTTAGATGTAATAAAAATAATTTCACCACAACCTTTCTCCCAGCTTCACATTCTGTTAGTGTTGTTATGGTTACAGAGTCAAGACTTGAGAATTTAGGAGAGGCTGGAATTAAGGATTCCCATGCAATTTCAATTCAAACCCTCATGCATGTGTGTTCAGGCACAATATTTAATTGGAAGATCACAAACTCCCCCTGCACCTCCCTCACAAAAAAACTTTAATTCTGATATTCAGTGTTTGGCTTTGCAAAAATATTATTATCATGGCATACATGGTAATTTACTATACCTAATACAAAACAGAAAACCCCCATTGTTATTATGAGTAGCTAAATCATCTCTTCTGTCATCAGTGTTCAAACCTTCAAACTTCAGCACTTAATACTAATCTATTAGTTGACATGAAGAGAAATTTGAACATAAGTACATTCTTGAAACTTTTATTGAGGAGAATAGATAGCTCTAAACCTGTCTTATTTGCCTAAATTCAATAGAAGATGGAAAGGCTTATTTCAACTGTTATACTTGGCACTTTGATAAAGCAAAATCTTTCCCATGGTCTTCAGTGCGCCACATATTGTTAATAATATATGGTGAGCTATGGCTAATGATAGAAAAATTTCTAACAGCATTCCAGCATCCATTCAATAAACTCTTCCCTTGGTTGCAGCCAAGGAATATGCAGTACAGATGAAGAATGGAGAACTATTTCCCTGATGTTAACGCTGCTGTGCAATGGATCACTGTACTTGTACAATTCAGAGCAGCCTTTATGCTCCTTTAACGTGTACCACCAGGCAGAACAAAAACCTAGTTAACCTGCATTGCTGGTTGACAGCCCTAACAGGCAGAGGTAGCATCCAAAAACCTCTGAGGTCAAAGAATCTTTGCTATGTTCTGTTTTTCTTCTGATGATCTTATGTCAACAGTTGGGATAAGGTGGCAGGGAGCCATGACAAACATTCTGTATTAATAAGAGACAGATTTACATTTTGTAAAGGCACAGTGTCAGTGGAGTAAGGCACAGGACCAAGACTTTTATATAAGCTGAAGTCAGCTTTTATGTAGCTGAAAAACTGACTTCATTAACCCACTTCTTCTCTGACTGCAAGGACATTGCAGTTTTTTATCTATATTTGGAATAAAAAGTGTAAATTATTTCTGCATGGTTCCTAGCAGACAATTTTTTTTTCTACTCTTGAAAACAGTGTCTTACAAAGCTGGTACAATGCTCTGCCTTTATTCTTCCACATAAAATAACTGAAAATCAAGAAAACATATCTTAATTTCACAAATCTTTTCAAAGAATTAGAATAAGAAATGTATCACATTACTGCATATCAATTACTTTTTTACATTTATAGTAAATAAATTCATAATATATTATATCAAAGCATGACATATTCTGAAATGTGTTCTCAAATACGGCCTGACTTAGCCAACTCTGTAATGTGTAAAAGGAGACTGAACTTATTTGCACATGACAGTTTGCTTTCTTTTGAAAGAGATTAAACATTGATAAGATGTTTTCTAATTTCTTTTCTTTGTTTTTTTTTTTTTGTTTTTTTTTTTTGTCTAGAAGGAATTTCTCATAGCAGTTCTTTTGAATCTGTTAATGTAAAAAGAAGAAGAAGCCAAAATTTTATCCTTCTTTTCATGATATACTTGATGACCTGCTTTACAGAGTTGCCCTTTTTGTTGTCTAAAAATTTCCTGCCCATTTTTTCTGTCTTTTTTCTTGTCTTGGGAAGTACTCTTAATTTTAGAGCTCAGTAGTCTATCGTACCTTTTTTCTCTCTCCAAAACTTGTACAATATAACTTTTGTTAACTAATTTTTTAGTTAATATTGTGATATTAACCAAAACTCACCATCAGAACTGATCTTATGTCTGGACCTGGACTACTAAACCCCAGAAGATATGGTGTGGGCACCAAGTATACCCACAAAGCCAAGAAAATAGTGACAGGCTAATGCAAGGCTAGCATGTTGGCCATTCTTGCCATTTTATCACAGGACGTGCAATGCTTGTTTTTCATATTGAATATTTGAGAATCTCAGCCTGTTTCTTTCCAAATGTAAATACGCAGATAGACTGCATGTTTGTTTTCAGCTTTATGCTAAGTTTCTTTAATCAGCAATTAGCTTTTGTTGAATCCTCTGATGGAGGAAGCAGGTTGCTCTTTTCCTGGTAAACTACTGAGCAGCCGGAGAAGAGGCGAGAAGGAGAGAGGAGACCACAGAGCAAATCACGCTCGGCAGGACAGGGAGACACAGCACAGAGCTGCCAGCCTGTGGCTCATGTAAAAAAGACTGAGAAACAACAGAAAGGAGAGAGAGAGACAGGCCCTAAGAGCCAAGGGGATGCTTCCTCGGGGCCAGAAGAGAAGGAGCAGAGCTTGCGGCCACTCAGAAACTGTCCGAGTTAACTGCAACAAGCTGGGAAGCGAGGACGCATCTGTGAGGACAAGTAGGCAAGGGGACAGCTGTGAGTAAAACCTTTTATTTCTACTCTATTGTCCCTAGTCACACTGAGTTTTGTCAATTTAAATAGTATTCTAATTCAGATTCCAGTAAAAGCTGGCTTTTAGTTTAAAAGCCTTTTTGTGTTTGGTCTGCGCACATCCACTTTTAAGATAGAGCATGTTGCAAGTACATCTTAAGGCATCAAAAAAGAACACAACAATATTGGAAAAAAAAAGCCAAATGTTTTTTCTTGGCCTGGGTTTGACTTGCAATTATTGCAATTATTGCAATTGCAATATTGCAACCTTGGCAGCCACAGAAGTAGAGCCTCTCTTTGGGGTTCCTGTCTTGTGGGTGTGATGATATGGTAAAACTTCCAGTAAAAAACACTGGCCCAGGTAGCAGTTGCATCTGTAGGTGTTTTCCCATGCACAAGCACAAGAGGAGACATTCAGCTGCTGGGAAGTGATAAGAGCCTGAGCCTGCCTCTGGTCGGCTGAAAAGGGGGCAGGCCAGAGGAAAACATCCTGCATGATGGGCTTTGTCTGCGAGCCAATGGTTGGGAATTACTTTTGTAAATTTTTTTTTAAAAATACATAGACATTCTTCAGCTACAAATTATAGTGCAAGTGATAAAAGTTTGCATTTTGTTTATTCTCTCAATTGTCTCTTTATTGAAGATTTTAATATCTTGAAATATTAGATTGTATATAGTGCTGATTATTAGCAAATTTAATAAAGAGATGTTTTGCTAACAGGGGATTTAACAATACCTAGTTTCCTATGTGTTCATGTCTATTCATACTCTCAATAACATCACTTTTCTCATGTCCTCATGATTTGTTCCATCTTCAGCCTGTTTCCTTCAGATCTTCTCTACAGTACTCTCAACTCTCTCACAAGAGCACATACTGCTGGACAAGAGTTAACATGGTGCCACGAGACAAGTGTGTGCTTATTTTTTGGTTAATACATGCAGGGCAAAGAGGATAGATAACTATTGAGTTCATACTGTCATTTTGCCTTATTTTGGAGAGAGCAGAGGACTACAGATTAGGTTTTCATGTCTTTCTACAGTAAGCATTTTTTCCAAAACGTTCTAGGGATATCACATCTTGGACATCTCTATCTCCCTTGTCAAGATTGGTCAAAATTGACTGACCGGCTAAATATGGATTTGCRTGGAAAGAATCACGGACTGACAAATAGAATAGCAGTACAGTCACACTAACTTTGTTTCCTTAGTGTATCAGGATAAAAAGAAGTTTAAAAATACAAAATTTCTCTGTTCTGTTTGYAACCGGGTCCAATGTCCATTAAGACTTGTATGTCCCAATAACGACCTCAGACATACCTTTTCTCATAAGACATTGTGTCTGAGTAGACTAAGGGAAGGCTCACCAGTTATTTACTATAAATCGCAGAGAGCAGCCCTGCGCCAGAGCTCAAGGGCTCAAGCACAAGAGGAAATCTTGATGAACAGACATGTTTCTAGTGTAGGCATCTGCCAGCATACACTGTGGCATAGACAACCAGTGCCCAGAATTTTTGGTGATTTCCTTCCTTCCTTCCCTCCTCCCGCCCTTCCCTGCAAATTAGTTGTGGAAAATTCTTGTAGTCAGGCTCACCCCAGAGGAAATGGAAAGGAAAAACAATGTCTATTTTCTTTTCTTAGCTCTTACACAGTAAGGAACAATACTAACAAGGCTGGGAGAAAACAATATTTTTCCAGTATTCCAATATTTACATCTCTGTCATCTTATTGTCCTTAATGTGCTACCTTCAACTTAATTTTTAGCTCTTCAGGCAATCTACCTCCACCTCTATCATTGACATTGCCCTATTTTAGTTATTAACCAAACACATCCCTCTCTTAATTAAAGGTCTTACAAATGTTTTCAGATCACTCAGAGCTCCACCAGTTTAGAAACACATCTATGTATCCCCACAAGAGAGATTTCACTCCTACACTGCTTGATCCTTGCATTTACTTCCAGATTCCTCATCCTACCTGAGCTTAACTGAGCAAGATGAGTACAGAGGACTCTGCTCTCTGCTCAGGCTGACCTGATGAAAGGTTAAATTAACTGACTTGTAGGACAGTGAATAACTTCCATTTGAGAGTAAAAGTTATTTGGTATGGATCAGAGAACAAATTTAGCCTCAGGCCTCAAGCATACACATGACTGAGGCCCCCACTGCCCCTCCCCCCCCCGCCCCAAGCTTTTTAATGAACTCTAAAATGACTTGACAGAATAGAAAGCCAAAAACTGAACTCTAATCTTAAATGCATTAAAATAAAAAATGTCTAATTATTTGTTTCTCATGTGCTTATAATAAGTAAGAATTTTAAGTGGTTGTGCTTAAAGAACAACATTTTGGGATGCTGTACAGCAATTCTCAAAGTCTGATTCATAAATATATTTGTAATACTTTATGGACATATAGATTTTCTCCTTTAAGCAGTTAAAGTTATGGCAGAATTCTATTACAAGGAATTCAATTCAGGATCTTTTGCTCAAACATCCAGGAAAGAAAGGAATGTTTATAATCCTCTTTTACGTTCAAAGACTTACCTTGAAGGTCAGCAGATAGGTGGGGTTATAATCACAAACATTGGAGCAGTTAGGATTTCTGAAGATGGAAGAGTAATAGTGCTGTCCACCCATAACAGGCTGCAGATTATAATATTTTCTGAACCTCTTTGCTTGATTTGGTTTTGAATTCCAATGAAAAAGTATCTTTCCTGATATTTTATATTTTGGACAGATGGTAAATACCACACGACTAGTTTGTAGGATATTTCTAAAAAGGATCTTACTAAGAAAAAGAAGTGAGGAAGCAAAGCAAACTTACCAACCAAAAACAAAATAATGAGTTGTTCTAAATACAAATGAAAAATAATACCCGTGTCACTGGTTTCACATAACAGACACTTGGTTGGTATTACTTTAGAAAAAAGACATTTCATGCTGGATCTGAAGAAACCTCAATATCAAGAAATTAAGACTAAAACAAAATAGGACTATAACAAAGAATAAAACCAAATCAGCTATGTTAAGAGTCATGAGAAAAATCCTGGAATTTTAAATTTGGGAAATCCTTTCATAAGGATTATAAAAATTATTCTTTGAATATTCAAAAATGACAACTGCCAGTCAAACACAGAACGTGTACTTGAAGGACTGGGCTTTGTCACAAACTTCAAATCAGAGGATGAAAAAAATCAAGGTCAAGTCCTGTCTTTAAGTAGTTTATACAGTTAAATACCATGATGAAATTGTTCCATTGTTCAGCAGACCAGCACCTTACTTTCGGTCACTTAAAAGTTAAACTCTGTGAAGGACTGTTTAGCAACAAATTCAAAATCAAAAGGAAAAATGAAGTCTGGAGTTTCATTAAAAACAGTATCTTCAAGTCTAACATAAAACCAGTTAAAACAAAGTTCTATTTCAAAGTGATTCCTTTTGGTAAAACATGAACAAAATCCTGCCCAATTTATGGAGTGAATGTTGGTGTAAGTTTGGCTGGCTTTTTTGCTTTACACTTCCAGATGGAGGTAAGAACATTTATATCAGCTGAATAATTGGTTCAGTTATTACTGCAGTGGTACTTACCACTATGAACTTCTTTTAGTGCTCAAGAATGAAGCTAGAAATACAAAACTTATGGGGCCAAAGCACTGACAGCATGTACCAATTGTAGAACTTGTATGAACATCAGTGCAAACTGAAGGAGCTACTCAGTTTTATAAACTGAGTACTGAATTTTGTTTTTTGTTTCACCATTGATATGTTGCTAGCATCTCAGACTATTCTCAGTCTTTTCTTGAAGGGTTAAGGGTTAACATGAGATCAACGCGTGGTGTTCATGCATTTGGTCTTCTGTGAATAACCCTTTATATGTATTTATTTACCTTTGAGGTTAATTATTTTTTCCTGAGCATTTAATGCTGCTTTGGTGCTTGTTCCTAAGCAGTTCCGTTCCAGCTCTTCTTTTATTTCTTCCTCAAGAAAGAAACTTTGAGAACTTACTTTCCATGAGGATTCAATAAAAACAGACTTCCTGTTGCTCTGGTCACCCACACAGCAAAAAGGAAGTTAAACTGTTTGCTGACATATCTCTTATGGTTTGGGTCCGAGCCTTTGCTCTTGAGCCTGCTGCCAGAAGTTTGACTTGCACAGACAATACTTTGTGGGTGGTGACTTCACTGGGAATCAAGAGCCAAGAATTGGAGAAATGTCCTGTGTGCCATATCTGTGGTGTTTAGGAAAGCATTACTGGATCCACACTTTTAAAGTTACAGCAGATGTGCTTATTTTGTGGTAACCATGCAGTGGAAGAAAGCCATTCTCTGGCCTCTAAACCCCAGCTTAGCTAATCATAAGGAAGGTTAGCAAACGCAGTATTTTTCTCATGACATTTCATAAACACAGGGTTTCAAGATGAATGTGGATGGAAAGGCCAATAATCYTTCCATCCCTTGTGATCTGCATAGAATTGTGGTTTGCCTGAACTGGCTGAAAGCTCAGGGTAATTATTTGGAAAGATTGGCACTGTTTAGAGAGCTAACATATCTGTATCAATTCCTATCTTACCCTTGAATTCTTTGGAAAATACAGATGAATCTTGATACATTCATTGTTAACAGATACGTAAAGTCTACCCTAGATCCAGACATGGAATTTCTATTAATATAATTGATATTTCCCTACAAGGAATTTAGCTCACAGTCAGCCTTAAGGAAACAGAAATGGACACATAAACCAACATTTACATAGAAGAAGTGAGTAGAAATTAAAGATGTAGAGATATTGATTGCTGTTTAGCCTAAGGATATCGGATTTATTCCTGCATATATACCAGTTTTGCTTTAGTACATTACTGAAAATAATCTTTACTGAATATTCTTAAGTAGAGTCTGGTACTTCATTACTAAAGTCCAGCAAAGTTTATTCATCAAACTGTTATGTACATAACAATAAATAGCAAAAGTGTGCTGTTATTAATTTTGTTTTCAACTTTTTGAAATAAGCACATAAGAAAATGCAAGTGTTCTGCAAGAACTCATATTATGCTTCCACATTTTTACAACAGGATTTTTTTCAGAAACTGTTTTACTGGCTTCTCAGGGTACTCGGAAGTCTCAAAGAGCATGTAGAACCTTAACCTTTGTTCACATACTTAAAATTTACTATTGCAGTTCCTGTGTTTGTTGTTATATCTGGGTCCCATTTCATCAAGGCAAACAAAACTCCAAAGAATCCCTCTCATGAAGAGCTTGAAATAAACACACTGAAAGGGCTGGAAGAGAGGGAGCACTGTTATAAGCTCATTACTGATGAAGTAGTAAGTCACAGAGAGGAAAAGGGTGAACTTTATTAATACTTAAGCGATATTGCGTCAAAAAGCCTCTTGAAAGTAGGTAGGATATGGGCTTTTAAATTGCTTGTGTGCTTTGGAAGACCTTATATTAGGGGAGCTGCACATGCTGAGCTCAGAAATCCTCAATTCCAGACTTGTACTTTATTCTCAGGACTAGTTTTATACCCTCACAGAAGCAGAATGAATGGATGTGCACAGTAAGTGCTCAGTTGCTCAAGCACTTTTGTCTGTGGCCTTAGAATTTTTACTTCAAAAATTTGTTTTTTAAAGGTCCAGCCATCTTTCCTGCCAGGCTTCATAAATCTGTGCCTGAAACTACTGCTTGAACTGCCCTAAAAATAACAGCAAAAAAAATTTCCACGTGGGTTCTTTGTTGCAGAAGAATGCAATAAGTCATGAGGAATGCACACACTGGCACTGCTCTGAATACTTAGCTTCAATAATTTTTTAAATCACAAAAAATTGTGTTTTACAATTTTTCTGTGCTTCCTGTTTCACTGATGATACACCAGAATACGAGCCACAGATAAGAGAGTCTTCTGACAACTTCTGTATTTTGGTAACACTAAAAGGGAGACYGTTTTGGGATACTGGGTGGAATACTTTGCAATGAGGACACAAGAAGAAAAATTATTTTTCAGATGTTAAAAAAGTACTCCATCTCCTGAGAACCTCTTCCCTTCATCATGTAATACATGCATGATCCGGATGTGTTTGTACAGTGATAGCCCAGGCTTGTACTGAGAACAGTGAATCTTGACTGGATACTTCCTTAAAATTTATGTCCAAAAGAACCCCAGAAAGGTACAATCTAAGAATGAAGACACGTATTCTTCCTTTCTAAATATTCCAGAGATTTTGGCTAGGTCAGATGGGATATTTTCCCTCAAAAATAACTTTGTAGACACTTTTCTGAGTAGACAGCTTTTTGCAGATTATTTTGTTGAAATTTCTGCTTTTCACCAGAGAACTTTAAAATGTTTGTTATTCTAGTGAAAAAATGATTCCTTGTCCTGAGAATTTGAGCAAGAATAACACTATTCTCATATTCATTAGCATGTCTTTGGGGGTGTGTGTGTGAAAGGAGAAAAAGGGATCAATCTTCTAACTAATTTTTAATTCCATCATGTAATATTTAGCAAAGTCTAAGCAAATTAGAATTTACAGAATTAGGGAAAAATCTGCCTGTCTATTTAAGAAATAATATTATATCCCTAGTATCCTATAAATTGCATGCAAATTGTTCTTCTCCCAGTTCCAAGTAAAAAGAAAAAGATAGAAATGAATGTGTTTAGCCCATGGCATTAACAAAGGTTTTGGTTGGGATTGGCATGTTTGGTTTTTTGGTTTTTTTTTTTTTTCCTAAAGACCTTGTGAACTATATATTACTTTCTTGAGCCAGCCAGAAAAAGGGGAAAGTTTTCATTTTGATTATTATTGCAGTACATGTGTGCTTCTGAAATGTCATCAGCAGAGCCTTGAATGTTGCAGTCTAGCCTGCGTTTACAAAAACATTTTACAGTTCACTGCTGTGCATTTTTTGGAAATACTTGTACATTCTTCACAGTTATAAGAAAAAATATTCAAATAAAGATGGCCTTGAAAATTTACTGAAGTATTTGCTCCAGCTTTTGCATACCAATACCAGCCGTGAGGACACACATAAATAGGTTATTAAAAAAGAAGGCTAGAGACTGAAGATGAAAAAGTTGTAAAAGAAGCTCAAATGTCAAAGGCAAGATTATTGTACTATGCTTTGATTCTCTGGATTTATAGGGAAAGCATATGCCTAATTCCTTCCTGTGCTCAGTCCTTGTTTCATGCACATTTAGAATGAAGTTATTTTGAAAGAGATACCTGCTTTCTGTTCAGTAAGTATAAAGGGTTTTGTCAAATTGTGCTCTAAACTTTGACAAGGGTGCAGAAACCTGTTAAAATATAGAAAATCTATTGCTATTGTTGTGCGTGGGGTAGGGGACAGGTCATGCTGTCCATATTACACCCTGGATTAGCATCCAGTATTTGAAACGTATTCAAATTATACTTGCTAAATGAGAAATAATAGATGGAGTGGGAATAAATTATGATGCTTGGAAAGCAGGGTCAATAATTAACATTTGATGCAATAAGAAAGAGGAAGCAGAGACGCAAAAAGAACAACAATATGGTCAAAGCAATGGTCAGAAGAATCCTCTCTGCAGCTGCTTTCTGAGGAACATCAGCCTAAAAACCTTGCAGTCATCCAAGCAAGGAGGGACAATGCTGTGGTAACTGAGATGCATGATGATGACAGCTTGGGCAAGAACTTTTGTTAAATGTGACAGGTAAGAACGCATCTTAAAATGAAAAATCAAGAAAGACTGTGCAAGGTACAGATGCAACCTGCCTGTAGGTATTAGGGGAAGTTCAGATTGTAGAATTGTAGAGTAGCTCAGGATGATTAAGGAAAAGGTTTTCTGGAGGACTTTTTCACAAGACTGTAACTCAAGTTACATTGACCTTGTAGTGGGTATAGACTGCACAGAGAAAGCTGATTAGATCTTCACCATCTTTTTCATATATACAATGGTTCTGCCATATAAAACATATATATAGGGAGAAATAAAATACCGTAAGGTCCATTGTTGGGGTCACATTACCACATCTATTAAAGTCTTACTTTGGCCTCACTGTATGATATATTTTAATGACAATATGAATAAATATATAGTTTTAGAAAGCTAAGAAAGAGTAATTTGATAATTTATCAACTTCTATATTATATTTAAATACACAGTTGTGTTGCATATTCCCATCTTGAAATTTGATGCTCATAGTTCTGTAGCAGAATGATCTTTGTAGGTCAGAATAAAGCATCAGTTATATCAACAACTTCTGTGTTTACAGTGACTTGTATCTTGCTGTCTGCAGTAACAGTGTGCTGAAAAGTATTCTAAAGGCACAAAGTATTAGAAAGATAGCTGTAGAAGCATTATATATATATACACATATATATAGATATAAAAGCTAAATGAAGTATACTTACTATACTGGTATAATCTAGTTTATGTTATTGGTTACACAGCTGTATGCACATTTTTAGCTTTCCTCTACTATCTTATGATCCATCAGAAAAAAATTCTCAGCTACTTACATTAAATAAAACATTCTCAGTCTGTGGCTTTTTGCTGATCTTATTATAAAAAACATACTGAGAGATTTTACTGATAGCATAAGGGAAGCCTTGACAAATGGAGAAAAATTTGATAAGATACCTATTAAAACACTAGAACTGTAATAATGAATAGCTGCTGTGTAGCCTCAAAATGTATTCTGCCAAATAGCCTCACCTTCATCTCTAGAAGCAAAAGCGATGGGAAGATAATCTCCGTGGATTTCTATGACTATGTAAACACAATATTTTCCACACACTAAAATATTAAACAAGTTTTAGGAGATCTTTCTTCCATTTTCCTAAGTCCCAAACAAATTTCACATAAATAAAGTATTAATTTACAGAAGGGATAAAGAAAAACAAAGCAAATAAAAGCTTTTTTCCACCTATCGAAGGCTGTTAATAATAGATGGTTAAAAAAATCCTGCTCGCCTATTTTTAAATTTATTTTAATAGACTACAATACAAATCAAACCATGCACTTTAATTCATCTGATAAAAATCAGTGGTTTGCAAAAGAGAACCTAAAATCTGAAAATAAACTTACCAGAGGAGAAATAACTATTTATAAACTAGAATTCTGCTCTGTGAAAAACAAGCATTAGGATATTCAGCTCTATGTAGCACTGCTTAAAAAATGTTTTGTTCAGCTCCTAGTCATGCAAAGCTGCACTATCCGTAGCTTGTGTAGGAAACTCAAGCATGCAAGGRCTGCGTAATACAGGCTCCATTTAACTGTAGGTAGTCATCTTGTTGTTAGCTTCACAACCCTAAGAAAATTTTTTTTATTTGCACAACTTTTGCCACCAAACTCCATTGAGCAGGCATTTCATCAGTGGAAAATACAATAATTAATAAGAATGAATGGCAAAAGGATTAAAGTACAAAATTGAAAAGTTCTAAGTGGAAACAAAGAAACTCATGAAGCAATAAAAATAATTTTCTAATATACTAAGTTAATGACCCAGAGCTTAAACACATTTAACGTTAGAATTTAGACAATCCTTACTGTATAATCTCACCTAGCACTTACATTAAAGAAGCCATCGTCACATATCATTGGCTCCAATTCTGTTTTCTTTTCTTTTCCAACAGACACTTGTTGAGGATTAGCCGAGGTGCAATGCATGTGTTTGTACACAGTTGATACCTGAAATCCATCCAAGGAATTTATACAGCTTCCAAGGCACTCTAAGTACATACAGAACTAGAGATAAAAATGGAGAAGCCAGTTTGGGCTCGTTGACAATCCTTTCTTACTGACCACAGAGAGAATCATCACAGTTTTGGCTTCCATGTGGCTGCACAGAGGGTGAGTTAAGGCATGGTTTAGTACAGCATAGCTAGGAAGCTATATGATAATTTGTTATCTAGTCTGCTGATACAAAAGCACACATACTGCAAATAAACAAAGACTAAGATAAAATATCATGCATCCTGGCCTATTAGTTTTCTCATCCACAGGGAAATAATTCACTTAAATCCAAACCTTTCTCATCTCCACCATTTAAAAACAAACAAGCAAAATCTCAGCCGCCTGCAGTTTACTGAATTCTGAAGCCTAACTTGATGACTGATGTTTATTTCTGCATAACTCTGGTGTTGAGATCCATACTGTAACTCTTGCATGAACCACATTAACTTCACAGACTTCAAAGGATATTTCAAAGTTCACATATATCTTACAATCCAATATATATTTTTAAAAGAAAAGTATTTCTGTACATTGAAAATATGACTTGCAGACCAGATGCAGTCAAAATTATTTTAGCTTAAATGTATATGCACTTTTTCCCTAAAGGACATACAAAAGTCTGTGTGGGAATAGCACATAGTTACTGCTTCCTGCTTAGAGATGTAGCCTAGTAGCTGATTAGAGCAATAGCAAACATGAAAAGATCCTTCCAAGCGTTGAGAAAAATCCTCTATGTTTGTATGTGTGTTTAAAATTACAATGCATGCAGCTTTCCAGATCAGTCAACACTGCAAAAGCTGGCAAGAAAAGTTCAAAAGTTCTTAATTTAGTAGAATTTGCTGCTTTTAGGCAATCCCTTAGCCACCTAGCAACAGCACAAAAGGTATAATTCTTGGACACTTAAATTCACACTGGCTGAACAAGAGGGAAAATTGCAAACGTGCAAGATAGCTTGAGGACATCATGACACCAGGGCATCTAGTGGGTTAGACTGAGTAGGCCACATATCAGGATGTAGTTAGTACAGAATAGAAGATGTATGTCTTTCCTACACCACTTACGCAATAACACGGATTCTCAAATACAGATCTCCACCATCCCCATCTTTCCTGCCATAATCAGCACGGGCCTGTCTGCATCACAATCTTCCTCACTGTAGTGAAAGTTCAAAACTCTTATTAACATGCTTGATGGTATGTATGTTTTCCAAAAGTCTCTCTTACAACTTCTATGATACATTTTGTATTGTATTAGATATGCCCAACCAGTAGCCTCCAGGTATCTCCTACAGAGAGGACTCTAGTGGTCAGCTGATTCTAGGCAATGAAGTTTTAATATGCTCACATGCAGATGTAATCTTAGGGTATGAGAATACCAGTTTTCACACCAAGTACTGTCTCTTACTTCCATTTAAATCCAGGAAGACTGAGTCTGAAAGAAGATTGTTACTCAAGCTAAGTAAGACAATGTGAACCCAGACTGTGTTAATTATTGTTTAATTTCATATAATCCAAAAGACGTAGAGTAATTTATGTGCCTATAAATGGATATACCCAAAGATGTTTTTAAATTTCTGTGTACAAAAGACAGCCACATGAAATGTGAAGGAGAGGGGGCTGTAGCACAAGAATCTTTGCAACCCTTGTGTTTATACTTCCTTCATTGGTATGTAATTCTTCAACTGTTCCCTATTTTTCTTTCTTTTGAAAAGTATTTATTATTTTACAGCTGTTTTTTCCTGTTTTGAACAAAACAGAACAAAAACTATTGTGATTTAAAGCTTTTCATCTATGTTTCCTACTCTTCAGCATCTGGAGTTTGTAGGAGTAACCCTTCAGGGAACCCTCCATACTTTGGCAAACATCCAATATCCAACATTAATTAACATTCTCCCATATAAAAATCTCTCATATTATGACTCAACAAACATCCTTTCCTACAGATACACTTCCCAGATCCTAAGCTTATCCCTACTGTAGACAAACCTCTCTATCTCCTGAATTTTAAATGTATAATGCTTATAGTTCTGGGGTATAAGTCATTCTGAGGTAAAGTGCACTGCACTTAGTAATTATAAAAATCTCACCGTGGTTTTCTACACCTTGCAGTTACCTCATTTTGCTTTGACTCTTTTTAAAGAGTGAAGTGAAAATCAAAACAGAAATATAGGATATTTATCAGAGAGGTTGAATGCTTTTAGCATCTTAAGCACTACTGATACTAAATTTTGTAGGGAGAGGAAATCCAACTGAGGAGAAAATTTTTCCCATAAGCGTTCTTATATGCCCAATTCATTTTCACTGTATCTGCTAACTTATACTTATTTGCCTATACCCTTCTCAATAAGATTATAGTATCTTCATATTAAAACATCMATTATTTTGATCAGACTCTAAATACAATTTTCACACTGATCTTGAGAGTTGCAGTGAGGTTGATAATGTACTAAATTCACCTTTTGAAAGGAAACATGCAGTTACTTTTATTCCCAAAGCTAAGCATTAGCTCCTCTCAGCTCCAAAATTTTGCAAGGAAAGGCTGTATATAATGTTCTTTGATTTAGAAATTGTCCCAGAAATTCCTTGCTGATTTTCTATACAGGTAAAAACCTCCCCACTCAGCAAACATATCATAAAGACACAATTTGAAAATATCTAGGTCAGGGTTTGCTTTCCAGCATGACCAATGGGCTATATGTAAACTACATCCTTCCATTATGGGTGCTATACAGATTCTAGCCATGGGTCATTCAAGGGAGACTTTTTCCATTTGTCAGAGTAATATTTCATCTCAGGAAGACAGAGAAAGACTATAAGCTACTTTGCTCATTTCCAGTTTTACAGATATCTGGAGCTTTAGTTTTCCATACAAAAAAAGACCAAAACACAAGAGTTAAGTGAGAAAGTCTGGTTTACATTTGAATCAGGTGCTAGAGATTTCTCAAAAACATGATCAGAAACATTTGTTGTGAAACCAAGCTTTGGGTCTGTTCAGTCATATCTGTTTAATTGAGTAAAACATCTGGCTTTTGATTACATGCAGTCAAACTTTAAGTTACATAGAGACAACCTTGTTTTAGTTTTAGAATAAAGAAACTGAAAAAGACAGATACCTTCTGAAATCGTTGGATTCAGCAATCAACTGATTCAGACCACTCACAAGTGGACTTCACAGGATGTTGCTGCCTCACTGGAGGTGGTGGCAAACTGCCCTATATATTTGATTAGGTTTGACTGAGATAAATGTTGTTTGGTTTTTTTTCATCATATCTAGGAGTTGCAAACTGCATGAAGCAGCTGGCTCCAGTGTGATAAGGAGCTGACCTCAGGATTATACTATTATCTGCAAAGAGGAGGAAAAAGAGCAAAGGTCAGAGAAACTGCTTCTAAACAGAAAAAGATAGCCAGTGTATCCATTTGTAAAGAAATAATTGATAATTTGCTCAATGGAAAGGTTCTCACTAGGTAAAACTGATTCGGCCAAATGTATTTACTTCGAAGTCACTTGGTACAAGTTGGGAAAATATTAAAAAAAAAAAAAAATTGTTAGACAAATTTGGCATATTTCTTTCCTTATGGAGGATCAGTATTTCCTGAATTCTCATATATGAAGAATTCAATGGATTTTACAATTTTTTTTTCAGTTTATTTATGTCGTGAAATGATTGCTGAGAGCCCTGTGAGTAGGTGATCAGCATCAAAATCAAAAGCTGTTTCATTCCGCCTATTATAAAATAGACCAAATGCGTAAGATTTATGAATCTATGTTTCTGTCACATTGCACATTGCACTATAATCCCTAGTGTTTGGGGGTGGGGGGAGAAACAAGCAAAAATGCATGCAGGTCATATGAAATATACCACGACCTGAAGGGAAATCAGTACTCTGGTTCTGCACAACAGCAGTCTTCTAGCATTATCATTTGGATATCCTGAAGACAGATAAGGAGTCACCATCTGAGTGGACTAAACGCCACAGCCAGATTCAGTGGAAAACAAAATACCTCAATATAGAGATCCAGACTGTTGAACAAAATATGCAGTTTGGACAGAGAAGTAATAACATAGGTCCAGGGCTGGTACAGGGAACACTAAAAGACAAAGCACAAATTTCAGAAATACTTCAGGTTCTAAAGGAAGGGCATTATACCTAGATTGTGTATATGATGATTCTTGTATGCTTGTTATCTTCCTAATGCAGGGAAAAAGAATTGAAAACATTAATTAGTAATACTTGAATATATAAAATGCCACAAACCTCCAGGTGAGCTCAATTGACCATTTCATATTACTGCCAAATGCAAACACAGAAGGTGTGAACATGACAAATTTATTTTTAAATTAAAACCCTTGAGAAAAAAAAAAAATCACTATTCAATTGTTTTACAAAAAAAGACTCTAGCATCAGCAAGCATGCATGAAATTTTATTGGGAGCCAGTTCTGTCTGGGTTGCGTATACTTGTGTTTATGTAGCTCTGATTACTGCTTTTTTATGAAATGGAATCAAAGTGCCACTGAAGAGTTCAATTTCCTCTAATGCTTAGTGTTCGCTTATCTCATACATATTCTTAATGACATCATGTTTGCCTTTTTTGGAAAAGACTGATGTTAGAAACATGAAAGGCCAAAAAGCAACAGTATTATTGTATCAGGAACAGGCACCTTGATTTCATGAAACTTTTCTGAATAAGAAAGGATAAAGTGTAAACAGAAAATAATACATGAAATAGAAACTTCAGGAAAGAGTTTTCTGTAAGCAAATCTTTAAAGGTGCATTACCATCAATATACTGTATATTTTCTTTCACAACAAGCTGTGTCTCATTTATTCTGGAGAACAGAGACATTAACTTGTCTTTCCATTCTCAGTTTTACCCAACTCAGGCAACTTGAATTTGTTATTTTATTTGCCTCAGCATCGCTTTTCAGATGGCACTTGGGTAATGGAAAGATATGAAAAAAACTTGTCTATGCTAGCTATGTATGTTTGTATATTGTCCTGGTTCTGGCTGGGACAGAGTTAACTTTCTTCCCAGTAGCTGGGGGTGTGTGCTGTGTTTTGGGTTTGGTATAATAGGAGCATTGATGGCCCATTGATGTTTTGGGTGTTGCTGGGGGGTGCTTGCACCGGGCACTTTTCGGCCTCCCATGCCCTGCCAGSTGCATGGGAAGCTGGCAGGGGGAGCATAGCCAGGGTGGTTGACCCAGCTGGCCAATGGGGTATTCCATACCATGTGACGTCATGCTCAGTATAAAAACTAATGGTGTGGGGAGGGCTTTGGGTCTGGGAACGGGCTTTCGTATCGGGCATGTGTTGGTTTCGGCGGGTGGTGAGCAATTGCATTGTGCATCTCCTGCTTTGTATATTGTTGTTGTTGTTGTTATCACTGTTATTATTACTGTTGTACTTTGTTTTATTTCAATTATTAAACTGTTTTTATCTCAACCCACGAGTTTTCCTACTCGTGCCCTCCCGATTCTCTCCCCCATCCCACCGGAGCGGGGGGCTGAGCGAGCGGCTGTGTGGTGTTTAGGCGCTGCCAGGGTTAAACCACGACAGTCCTTTTTGGCGCCCAATGTGGGGCTCGAAGGGTTTGAGATAGCAACAGACTAACTAGAGCATATTAAGGAATTT
>JAYKAV010002935.1:596118-674388 GCA_035582835.1 Phoebastria nigripes | reverse complement strand
CCAAGGCAAGTGCTATGTGCTCACCATGGTGGAGGCAAACACCAGATGGCTGGAAACATATCCCGTGCCCCATGCCAACGCCCGGAACACTATCCTGGGCCTTGAAAAGCAAGTGCTATGGTGACATGGCACCCCAGAAAGAAYTGAGTCAGACAACGGGACCCATTTCCGAAACACCCTCATAGACACCTGGGCCAAAGAGCATGGCATTGAGTGGGTGTATCMCATCCCCTATCATGCACCAGCCTCTGGGAAAATYRAAYGATACAATGGACTGYTAAAGACTACACTGAGAGCAATGGGTGGTGGGACATTCAAGCATTGGGATACACATCTAGCAAAAGCCACCTGGGTCGTCAACACCAGGGGATCTTTCAATCGAGCTGGCCCTGCCCAATCAAAATTTTTATGTACTGTAGATGGGGATAAAGTCCCTGTAGCGCACATAAAAAATATGCTGKGGAAGGCAGTCTGGGTTACTCCTGCCTCRGGCAAGGGAAAACCCATTTGTGAGATTGCTTTTGCTCAAGGACCTGGGTACACTTGGTGGGTAATGCGAAAGGATGGGGAAGTCCGATGTGTACCTCAAGGGGATTTGATTTTAGGTGAAAATAGCCAATGAACTGAATTGTGTGATGTTAATTGCTATATAATATTGTATATCATCACTTCTATGGTTGCTATATGTCATATCAACGGTATTGCAGTAAAAATCACCCAGATTAATGAAGAAGGAACTCTGATGAAACAGAGCAAAATGCAATGATGATAAAACCGGACAAGCGCAGCGGTGATGGAACCAGAACTGGCTTCAGGATGCAACAACCCAACACCACACACCATCTCTCCTGCCCTGAAAGACTGTTATGACAGATGGAGCCCAAAAGTCATGGACTAAATGAACTCAATGGACATTTTAGAGGGATGGCCCCTAGGCTAAGGGAATGACATCTGTGTGTATATATCAAAAGACAAGAAAAGTGGTGACGAKTAGTTGGAATGTATTGGAAAATGTGAGACCTGAGCATGACGTAGATGGTATGGAATAAGGGGTGGATACTGTCCTGGTTCCAGCTGGGATAGGGTTAATTTTCTTCCTGGTGCTGTGTTTTGGATTTAGTATGAGAAGAATGTTGATAACAACACACTGATGTTTTTAGTTGTTGCTAAGTAGTCTACTAGTSAAGGACTTTTCAGCTTCCCATGCTCTGCCAGCTGCACAAGAAGCTGGGAGGGAGCATAGGCAGGACAGGTAGCCCAACTRGCCAATGGGGTATTCCATRCCATGTGATGTCATGCTCAGTATATAAATAGGAGGCGTGGTCCAGGAAGTAGCAATCGCTGCTTGGGTATCAGTCGGCAGGTGGTGAGCAATTGCATTGTGCATCACTCATTTTGTATATTCTACCATTATTATAATAATTATTATTATTTTCCCTTCCTTTTCTGTTCTATTAAACTGTCTCTATCTCAATCCATAAATTTTACTTTTTTTTCCCCCGATTCTCTCCCCCACCCCACTTAGGGGAGGGGAGCGTGAGCAAGCGGCTGTGTGGTGTTTGGCTGCCTGCCGGGTTAAAGCACAACAGCAACTCAGTCCAAGCTAATGKCCATATTGCATCCTTCAGGTATTTCAAGAATCATGGGGTTTTTTTACTCCCTACAATTAAAATTGAAATTAGATTTCTAACTTAGAGTTGTTCCGCTTATAAAAACATTTGAAAGAACTCAACAATTACAGTTACAGACATGCTAAGATCTAATCTAGTAGATCACAGGTTTCCAATAAGGACAGTGGCCATGAAAGTCCCAGTTACAAAGACATGCTAACATTTTGAAAGGCCGACTTATGGCAGAAAAGCAGAAATTAAGTAATAAGAACATCCTGCAGAACCTAAGGGAAAAGAGATGATGGAGAATGAACAACTATATGCCTGTAAAGACGACACACATTTTGGATAGCAGGCATAATGAAAGTGGTAACAACTGAAGATGGAGTTATTACTAGTACGGAAAACTATATAGGGTGTCAGGATTAGCTGGTCATTTAATGTGTCACAACTTGCAGTATGATTCTGGAAGGCTGGATTTCTTATTTAAGTACAAAAGTGAGGATGACTTAATAGAAAATGTTGCTTCTGTGAAGCATAAGCATCTCTGCTCGAGCAGGCTGATGTGCATGTGATAGACCATACATACTTGTACAGAACTAGACTTACAGAAGCTCTACCTTACCATGCACTAGAAAGAGACTCCTTAGTAGTAAACTGTCTTAAGCTGTAATAAACCTGGCTGACTTGCAATTTGTGGAAATTAAAATGACCTACTTTGAATAATGCGTATAACACAAAGGATTTACTCATCTGGAGCAGAATTTGAACATATGTAACAAAAACACCCATGGACAATTAGAGAGAAGTTTGACAGAATATTTCATAAATATACCTACTTGTATATCACAGAAATAGAACAAGATTATAAATGAACTGTAGTTGCCAAGAAGTTCTGAATTTTCAGTTAACCTGTCATCAAGCAAAGGGCCTTTTCTTGAACAGCAGTTTCATATTAACTGTAAGATCCTGCTTTGTCTAGAAGAAGAGGTGGAAATACGGCAGTCAGGCCATTTGAACCTTCTTTTATTCCTTCTCCTGTATAAGCGAACTATAGTTTTGCTGTCTATCCATACTGGAATCAATCTGAAATATTAATGAGATTTTTCTTTAGACAATCTTATGAAAGCACCATAGTTAAGAAACAAGTTTGTCCTCCAAATGGCACTAAGATAAGATAGCTTCATGTCTGTTGCCATAATTATTCACTGCAAATAAGTTCATAGAATCATAGAATCATTAAGGTTGGAAAAGACCTCTAAGATCGTCGAGTTCCCCCAGTACTCAGTAATAGGTAGTAGATATGAAGATTTAATTTCACAGAAACRAACACTTAAATTTTACCTGTCCCCTAGATATGTTACAGTTAAGAATCATCTACAGAATATGAAACTGGAGATGGGTGTAGACAATCATCTCCCATCCCTCTTAAGAGTCTGTACAGGTGCATTCACTGAGGAAAGGCTTGCTAATTAGGGACAGGGAATGATAAAGAATAACTGGGACAGTTAAACAATTGTAGGTGTATACATCTTTAAGGAATTTTAAAATAAAGCTAAATTGAGAAGGCAACTTCTGAATCCTAAACTTGGGAAAGCATCTGCAGATGGCACCATGTCTACTTCGTACCACTAAGCAGAGGAATGACATTCTTCTATAGTGATGTTCCCACATAGGAAACACCATGCATCAAATGAGAAATCTCAGTAAAGGTTCCATAAAGCTTTTCTTTAAGACTTTGACATTGACTTTGGTCCATCTATACAAGCAGTATTACAATACGAAGAGTTATTTTCTGCAAGGCCTGATCAGATTTTAGAGAATGACAAAACATTTGGATGGTGACAGTCCAACTCTGATGCTATATCTTTGCTCTGCTGTATGAATAACTGCTGCTTGAAATTGCAGCCACCAGCCAAAATTCTACCATCTATCCCTACCCTAGCACCTGTAATTCACTAGGGAAGCTCAATTCTCTTCCTTCTTTTGATGTACTATTTTTACCTGGCTGCATATTCCCTTTATTTTTATTCTAACATGAAAATGTTAGTAAGAACATAAAATACACTACTAGCAAACTGATTATCTCATGCAACCAATCAGACTGGAACCTAATCTAAATTTTGCTGCAATCCAGTGTAAGTGGAAATGTCCAGTAAGTACCTGGTTTTCATACCACTCAAGTTGCCTTTGGTATGTTTTGTAGCCAAAACCTGCAACTGTTACCTTACTAGTTTTGGTGAAAATCTGAGCTTTGGTAGCACAGCTTTGATAGCTAAATCTGTTTCATCTTTTAATAAATTACATTTCCTGAAATGCTATTAAATGAAAACGTAAAGGAAATGATGATGTATGGGCAAGTATAATAAAAATCACAGTAAGATTTCAGTATGTAATATTTTTAATGTTTAAAATTAATGACATTCACAGTTTTGTCACTAGCATTGGGTAAAATTGTACAAATGCTGTTTCAAAAAGAAATAAAACAAGTTGCTTTGTAAGTACTCGTATCTCTCTGAATTCCTTCTTTAGTACGAAGGGGAGAGAATATTTTATACTAGTCAACTCAGTTTCTTAAAGTATTATTTTTTATTTTGGTTTCACTATTTCCAAAATAAAATATCAGATGAAGTCTGTCTTCAAAAGTATAAAGCTTATCATTTAGCTTCTGTGACAGTTGTCTTCTTCCCTATATATCTTGCTTGTACAAAAGAGAAAAAGAAATTAAAGACAGTTTTTATAATTTCTATTTCTTGTAATCGTGTCTTAAAGATACAAAAACGGAAAGAAAAATCAATCACAAATGTCAGCACTGGTTTTTTTAGATATACATTGGTAATATTACAGAAGCCGTAGTTTATAAGCATATAATTTAAGTCCAGATTGCCTCATTTACATTACTGACTCCCCGATCTAGCTTAGTTGAACACTGAATTTAAAGAGGTGCTTGAAGTCAGGAGGGACTTATGTATCTGCTTATATGCTGTGCTGAATCAACATCCCATTGCAGCAAATCACAAGTACAGTATGTTTAACAAGCGTAACATGGCAAGCATATTTATCTATTCATTACAAAGCCAAAAATGTCATCTCCTCTATGCATTTTTGTGAGTTAGCAGAAATCAGCAGGCAACAATAACCTTACTTGCTACCTACTTTTCCTTAGAAAGAATTATTTAGCATAATAAACCAAAACCAGAGTATATATTTTGAAGTTGAAAGGAAAAGGTCCAAACTGGCATGCTTTAGCTGTTTGTTAACTGTTTTTCTCCTAATGAATTGCCCTGTTCCTCTGCATCACCCTGATTGCAGTATAACAGCTTTCATTAGTCATTATAAATACGGCTTTGTGCCACGTTATTTACATTCTTATTGCAAATCGCTAGACCTTCACATTATAATAATTCAGGGTATTTCTGCACTTGCTGAAAAATAATCTGGTAATGCCTAATACATGATTTTACCTTAAAGAACCTTAAACCCAAATCTTTAAGTTTTTGTGTTTGTGGTTTTTTTGATACAACTTTGCCACCAGCATAATTCCACCATGGCCAAAATTCTTGCCAATAACAAGGCTAAGGGAATCAGAATTTTACTGTAATTAGACTTTGCAAACTGGGCTTCTCTTCTGGTAGAACTGTCACAAGGGGAAACTGATATTCAAAGCTTAAAATATGATTATTGCTTGAAAATGAACTAGCACTGTAAATACGCATAAAAATGAGCTTAGGAAAAATCTGAATCACAAATATGAACAATAATAAATATTAATCAGTAATAGGATGGTTTTCATAATATACAACCATTTTCTAGATATTTTCAGTAACATCTCATTAAAAGGCTTCATTTTCTTCTTAACACTTTAGCAAGGCAAAAAGGAGGACAACAATTGTTATCTAAAATACTGTTTGATGGTAGAGATTCTTTGTAAAATAGTTTTTTATTAACTACATTATTTTACCCAGGTCAATCTAAAGTCAATGAATTTCAGACATAAATGACCTGCTCTGAATTCTAGTGAGTGATTTAGGTACAAAAGTCAGTGTGTTTATCATCCAAAAGTGAAAAAAWTCACAATTTTTTTCATTTCCTTTTTTTTTTTTTTAAAATCAAACTGTTTTCCTAAAGTTGAAAAATAAAAGTAACAAAAACCATATCTACATTGAACAATAACTATTACAGAGAATATCTGTCGCTACTAGAATTCTTCAAACCCATGACTTTGGTGCTACTGAAAAATGAATGCCTGACACTATTGAATATACATGTACATACATATAAAAATAATGATGTCTATACACATTTTATACACACACAGATATTATGTGTGCATATACATTACATTCAGCTTTTTTGACTCAACAGGCTTTAGTATAACTATTAATGCCAACACAAGTTTTATTAATAATCTACACCAATACTTTGAAACAGTGACTTTGCAAAATCCCAGCTGGCAATCTAAACTCAATTACAAAAAGGCATTTCACCTTTTAACTAACTTATTCTGCCAAAGAAAGATTTATCAAGTGCATTACAAGGATTCCAAAATAATATTTACATCATATAATGGGAAAAAGTACAAAGATGTGAAAAGACGTCTATAAATGAGGCTTAGTCAACAAAAAGGAAAAATAAAGATAGAGTTCTTTGAAAGAAGAACAATGGTGTTTTTTAAATTCATTTTTAACCTTCCTAAAATAAGGAATTAAACTTCTTTTGTTCAAATATTAAGATCTTTTCAATAAACAGATAAACAAATTCTCTTGTATTTAGCATGTTCCTCTCTGTCTAGCTAAGTTTGCATTAATCTCCTCAAATTCAGGCTGTAGTCAACATTTCCTTACCCACACTGCTGCTGAAGATAGACCTTGTACTGTGGTTTTCCAGGCTATAAACTTTCAGCAAGTAGAAAACAATTTTATTTTGATGGCTGTGATATTAGGTATATTCAGTTTGTCATTTGGCTGCTTTTCTTCCCAATTACATGTTGGCAACACAGTCCTCGAAGGGGCTTCTTTCCCCTCGTAACTGATTATGAACCATACATCACAAATGCGGCACAATACATCTGTGTAACCTCTTTGGCAACATAACTACTTAATTCCATGGCAGAACTTGTTCTCAGCGCTACTTTTATATTCTTTTAAATATTTGAGATGTTTTTTTAACATTAAACTTCTAGACACAATCTACAGATTTTCTCTTGAATGCTAGAATCACTTTCTGCCCAGTGAAGATGAAGAACACAGTGTAAATGCTGGTCAGCTGCTGTGGCTGTGAAGCTAGTTAATTGCTCATTTATCAAACTCTCATACGGTAACTTTAATGGAAAATACTATGTCTTCATCTCTAATGAAATTATTGTGTAGTTATTGCATAACAGATTGCAATACTTTGCACTAACAATGAGACCAATTTGGCATCACTGTACTTATTCTCTAGCATCAGAGGATTACATATAGCTCAGAAAAATAACTGGCAAACAACATCCTTCCATCAATGTACTGCATATATTCTAGAACACATAGGGACAGTAAGTGTAGAAAGGTAGAAAAAACATACAGATGGGGACGTTCGTCACTATATTCAATAAATATGTTGAATTTGATATGCTGAAGAGCATGCTGAAGATAGGTTTATAATATGTCAAAAACAAGGAGAGCTTAGTGTCTTTTCGTGTGCACATTAATCATTAACTATAAAGTGGTCTCAGACTCAAGTCAGCTGAAATGTTCTGCCTTTCCCAAATGCCACTAAAAATGCATCTTTTTTTCCACTTTTGCTGTTTGAAATCTTTTAAAAATAATTTAAAAGTATATTATTCACCTTCAATGCTGGTCTAGCTGAAGACCAAACAAATAGGTATGAACAGCTACCTATCCTAACCACTTGATGTGGGAGATCAGAAATTTTATCAACCAGAAATCTTACCAGAAAATGGATTTTGAAATACTCTAGAAATCTGAACTGGTGTCAGACAACCTATATATTCTCTTTTCTTAGATGTAATTAAGGAATAAAATAAAAACTGGTTCACCCAGAAGAGTATATTTTTCTTTTTAAAAAAGAACATTTTCAAGTCATTGGATATAGCATGTTACTCAATCTTTAAGAGGGAAATTATTACTTAGTGCTACTTTCTTAATAAAAATAGGTTGGAAAACCAACATTTTAATTTAGTTTAATGCTAGAAATATTTTATATTTTCAAAAAAATGCTTTAGAAAAGGATTCTCTAAAAATACAGGGTTTATTAGCTTCATTGTAAACACAGCCCACATTATTTTTTGCACAGAAGAAAGTTTCCATAGCAAGAAACACTAGGAAAAAAGGGGCTAAAAAATATTGGCACATTTTTAAGAATGTGCTATAAAAGTAATGAAATCCCATTATCTCAATGCAGAGAAAATACAGAAAAGGTAGTAAGAAATCAACTTGATTAATTCACAAAGCCTTCTATGACTTGAAATTCAGAAAGGAAAAGCACAAACCATGGTAATTGAATAGAATTAGTAACRATGAATATTCAAAGAATAATGCAATTGTGTAAGGACAAAATAATAACATCAGTGCACAGAATGAGATACAACTAGCAAAGAAAGAAAAAAAAAAAATTACTCTGCAAGTATACTGATAAGGAGTAGGAGACCAAATAAAGACTTAGTTCATGACTCAAAAAGGAAGGAAAGCTTTGAGTGGATGAGGCCACCAAAGCCAAAATGTTTAATGACTTCTTTTACTTCAGTGTTCACTAAAATTATATTTTGAACATAATTAATACCAGTGACGGAGCACTAATGCACAGCTAGCTCTGATAGGTTTTTGGGGGTTTTTCTTAGAAACTGAGTCAGGGAAAATCAGACCCAGGGCATTATTTAAAGCAACCTCAAAGGAAATTGCAGCTACACTTGATAATTTTTTTAGAAGAGATTTGATTTAAGAAAACTGGAAGAATGCAAAAGTCGTGACTCTAATAATAACAAAGGAGAGAAGTGTCAGAGAATTGCTCAGCACAAGTCAAAATGTCAGGCTGTTTCTAGGAGCATCATCTTTTAAGATATGTGAAATCATGCTTTAGTTCTGCCGTTCATCAAGTTCAGCTCTTTGGTCAGTTTTAGACACTGAACTACAAGAAACAGGTTGACTTTTTCCTTTTAGATATCAAGGGACTAAAAAAATCATGAACATCTGAAAATCTTAATCTACAAGAACAGACAGAAAACAAATATTGTGCTGTTTAGTCTACAGACAACAAAATAGCAAGGAAAACACAGGACAATAAAGGTACTTCAAAAGGCCACCTAAGCCTCTTTCTTATTCCCAAGATCAATGCTGTCTGTCTTCTTCTACAGTGAGATACTCCATTCAGTAATATTTTTTCAAATATATACAAAGAAGCAAAAAAAGAGAACAAATACGCAAAAAAGAAACAAATACGCTGTCCTTTTGGTCCAATGTGGATGTATTTGTGTCCTGGTTTTGGCTGGGATAGAGTTAATTGTCTTCCTATTAACTGGTATAGTGCTGTGTTTTGGATTTAGTTTGAGAATAATGTTGATAACACACTGATGTTTTTAGTTGTTGCTAAGTAGTCTACTAGTCAAGGACTTTTCAGCCTCCCATGCTCTGCCAGGTGCACAAGAAGCTGGGAGGGAGCATAGCCAGAACAGCTAACCCAACTGACCGACGAGGTGTTCCATACCATATGATGTCATGCTCAGTATATAAAGCTGGGGGAAGAAGAAGGAAGGGGGGGACGTTGGGAGTGATGGCGTTTGTCTTCTCAAGTCACCATTACGCATGATGGAGCCCTGCTTTCCTGGAGATGGCTGAACACCTGCCTGCCAATGGGAAGGAGTGAATGAATTCCTTGTTTTGCTTTGCTTGCGTGCACGGCTTTTGCTTTCCCTATTAAACTGTCTTTATCTCAACCCACGAGTTCTCTCACTTTTACTCTTCTGATTCTCTCCCCCATCCCACCGGGGGGGAGTGAGCRATCAGCTGTGTGGTGCTTAGTTGCCGGCTGGGGTTAAACCATGACAATTTGTCTAATTTTTTCTTAGAAAGCTCCATCAAGAATGGTATCTGTATCCTCAAACTCACTGTGTGAAAGGGAAATAGATTAAATAAACTCTTAACTATCCATAAGTTTTATGATTCTTAAGTATAGTGAAAGGAAGAAGAGCTATCCACCATGAGAAAAAGTGAATTTATTATTTCTCCTGAGTAATATAACCATATTTTGTTTTACTCAAAATCAAGGAAAATACAGTAGTACAGCAAGATCACTGATAAGGTATATATGGATTTGCTGAAAAAAACCTGTGGCTCATCTGTCACACAGAACATGAAACTTCACTTAATTCTTGTTAAAGCATCAATGAGAAGATGACAATGTGCTACCAGTTAAATTATGTTTGTGAACCAGCATTTTAAAGTAAACTTCCTTCTGGCATTCATTAACAGAAATTCCACAGTGAGAATAAATAGAGCTAAGAGAGACAACTCTAAATTTAATTGCTTAAATATCTAAAATAGTCAAATAACTCTTACTTAAAACTCACTTTTCTGGGAAGTTGGACAGATATAAAACAAAGGCATAAGAACAGAGTGGTACTGCAGCGTCCTAGTGAAAGCATGATCAAACTTTCTACAGTTTGCAGCCTACATTGAAGCATTTGTATTTGTCTATTTCTTCCTACAGAGTCAAAGTTGGGGTTTTTTGTGTGTTTTTTTTTAATTGTAGAACAGACATACACAGTGATATTCTAAGACTTTATTAATACTCCAAATCAACTTGAGCTACACATGAACAAAATAATATATTAATTTCATTTGGAAATGATTACTATAGTCACATTAGAAGTCTGAATGAGCTTAAAAACAAGGAAACAAATTAAAAAACTATGTAAGAATTTTTATCAGAACAAGCTTAAAATGTGTTTATATGCAAAATGAAGTACAAAATGTACTACTGTGCCAGTAAGGTTCTATCAGAGATGATGATAACTCTTCTCCCTTTTTTCCCTGCAGTTTTCTTCCTGGAATTTCCTTCCAAGTACTATATTTAACAACCTGTTTCATTAGATTTCTAAAATGTAAAGTTCTGTGGTGAAGAATATGGAAATTATTAAGAAGTAACTCAGTGTTTGAGCTGGTGAGCTATGCAATAAGCAAATATTCACATAACATTTGGTAGAAGTAAAGGCTTTAATATTAGAATGGTAGTTAAACACCCAGGTGTTTAGATCTACAGATCAGGCCACGTACTCACTTCCATTCCTACTTATAATACTTTAATGTTTAGTTTCCCAAATAGTTATTTCTTAAACCTCTATGACCGATCCATAGTTTAGGATTACCCATGCTAGATTAGAATTACCAGTCTCAAATTAAAATGACAGATTATTTTCTTAACTCCCCAGAATTCCCAACAGGATGATTGGGATTAATTATTGTCCCCTTCTGGTAGGTTTTCCCTTAGTTTTTCTCCCTGAATTGGGATAAGACTCTTAATTTTAAATTATCCATAGATCAGGTGCCTAAGTACCAGCCTACTAAGGATCAGCCCTTCTCTCTTTTTTACTATCCATACAGTACATTCAGACCCTTTTCTAGCAACACACAGATACACTTTATATACATTAATCTCATAGCAGTAGTAGGTACCACAACCTACAATACTTTTCTAAAGCTAGTTCTTTTCATTTGGAATATATCTTCACACAGAGACAACATGCATTAACATACTGAAACTGATGTGGAAGCAGATAATGAATATTATAGTCACATACTTGAAGTATTCATTCAGAGACATCTCAAACTACAGAAAATTTGGCATGGCTAGGGCAGATTTTGAGATATATACATATTTATAATGCAATATTGTATATTTTGAAGTGCTACAGGTCTTAACACATTATAAGCATACACACATATGTGTGCATGCATACAAATGATGAGTGGATGAGTAAAAGTCCATTGGCTGTCCTAGTAAAATGTCCTAATATAAAACTACCATGATAGGTGATCACCATGTTGTAATTTTTAGGTTTGCAAAGTTTCAGAACACAGAATCTTAAACAACATTCTGAGAATGGGGAGGCATTGTTTATATTCTCCTCTCCATTCAAGAAAACAGAAAAAGTATGGTGAAAGGGAAAATCGGAAGGTTTTAGGAAGATAAAGAATGATGGAGATTGTCCAGTACCTCGGTAGGATTTAGTTAGACATCAGTATCTGGTTAAATGTTTTCAAATGCTTTACAAAAAGGACACAGCCAACTTAGAAATCACATTTGCCCAACTGCAATTCAAAGAAATAAAATAAAAGAAATAATTTCCCTTCTATAAGGGAACATTCTGCATTATTTACCTCACTTAGCTTACCAATTTCTTCTTTTGCATTGGTCTTTCGCAAAGCAATAATGGACAGAAAACCATGAAAAATATAATAAAAAAGCCACAGAAAGTAGAAATGGAATACATAGATTAGGTATAAATGCATACAATTAAAATTTCAAGCTAAAATATATCCCCTGAAAACTCCTAACACAAGTATTAAGCTGTAAATATATAACCTACTGCAATATAATGTGGCCTTACCCTTCAAGATAGGAGAAGGGGGAATAAAATTAAAAAATAAAGAAGCAGCTAAAAATAAAAATCTTTTATAATAAAGAAATAAAACTTAACCTAAAGATTCATGGACAATGTTGCAGAGGGAAACACTGAAAGCTTTCTTTGCTCCCCTACCCACCAAGGCATTAGATAACTTTTAAACACCTTAAAGTGATTCAATTTATCTCAACTTACTGCTAGGTAACAGCATTATATAGAAAATACCTGTAAAGTTTGTTTGTTCACAGTTCGCTGCATGGCTGCAGTAATGTCCATTTTGTGAAAAGACCGTACCAGCAGGGAGGAAGGTTGCCTGTTTACCATCTCCTGACCATTGCAGAGCAGGTGAATTTGAACCTTCTGGAGATGGGGCAATTTGGAATTACTTGAGGAAGTAATCATGCTCAGCTTCAGCCAAGTTTCTTAATGCAGGATGGGAGGGGATGAAGGAGAGATGCACTTTTTCAGAGGACACCGAGGGCAGGATACAAATGGGTTCTGAAGTTTTTAAGGTCATCCAGCTCACCCACCCGTTTTGATTTTTCACTACATATAATTATTTTATTCTTTTTTATATTCTTATATAACGGGAAGATAAATAGGGAGCCTTTGGTGTCTTTTGGTGCAATTCCTTCAAAGCTCTGCCTGAATCGCAGTCCCATCATTATATTCTAACCAGAAAACATGCAAATTCCTAGGGCTTTTGACATGCCAGCTTCAGAGGCAAGAAGTACCTTGGGAAATCCTAGAGGTGATTTGGTCTCAAGCTATATCAAGTCAAAGAACAGTCTGATGAGATACTATGTAAATGTTAATGAAATGCTCTCTGAAATGTTAATGGTCTAATGCAGGTGACCAGACGAGAGTCTCTGAATAAGTACACTAAGAAAAATCGGTAGCTACATACTAGCTTCATAACAAGTTGCCAAAGTAGTGAAATTACATTAATGAAAACAAGCTATTCATTTTATCCATATGTAACTAAGCTCAAATGCCACACCTTATTTAGCTTACAGGATATGTAAATTTAGATTTTACCTTTTAATGGTTTCATATGTATTTAGTATAAATACTGGTTTTGGAAATGATTACTATACTATATGGCTCATGTTAAATAGTTGTAACCAAAGAAGAGAGGGCTCACAATATCTAAGGAAAGATGAAGAATTTCTAGAATTTGTACCCTTAAGGTCAGAGGCTGGAGTATCAATGTTGCATTCTAGTGACTTGCTTCAAATTTTGTTAAGAGGACATAGGAGTCTAAAACAGCAAGCAGAAAACAAAAATCGTGGATTAGTGGTGGAGAGAAATACCAGGTTAATAACTGAAGTGATTTTTCAGAATTTTTTCTGGGGGAAGGTGGGAGGTAAGGGTTAGAAACCGATAGTATAATGAGCATACCATGAGGACAGAGCAGCCAGTTTTAGCTCTAAGTCTCAGTAAGAGCCCTCAGTGCAGTGTCAGCTCCATAATGAGCAAGCATTCTACTCAACTGGGGAACTTAGTGTATTAAACAAATCACAAGATATAAAAATACACTGCTTGTGGAAACAAGCATAAAGAGATCAGCATTAATGATGAAGTGTAGCAGATAAAATAGTGAGACAAGGACACGGAAGCACCACTAGTTTAGATACATCATCAAGCACAATCACCTTTGACACAAGCAGTTTGGATATTTCAGTACTCCACCTATGTCAAAACCCATGAACTTCAGCATGTTGGAATGGCRTCTTAAAGGTTGCAGCTAATTAACCCAGATTGTCTTCTGCAAGTTCCAGACCTGYTTCTTGTGGGACAGACCTTCCAGGGTTTTTTTTACAGCTTAAATTGACTGGATTTACAGTGTTACTCTCTAATATAAATGTGGCATAAAAGTAGAGAAACCAAATGCATCATTTTCTACGAGTGAGTTGCGTAGGGTTTCAGTCAGTATTTCTAGATTTATTGCAGTCGCTCAGTAATCTGAAGTAGCGTATTACACGTGTGCTCTGATGCCTTGCTGTGGTTGCATCTAGGTAAAATGTAAGATGATAAACAGACTGTATGAAGTCCAAATAATTTAGACCCCAGTTCTTCAGAAACTCTTTCTTCTCACAGGGTTTTTTGGGTATCTGTTCCTCGAGTAACATATTTAGGAGCTGGAACAGTGATCTCACTACAAGTTTTTTCACTTGTAGAAACGCAAGTTCTTCAAGTTTATACCATAATATTGCCTTTACCTACATCTTTAATCCTAGCTGTTACAATTTTCTTGCTCTCTCCAGGTTCCTTGCAGACTTCAAAACTCCTTTTGTGTCGTCTTTAAATCTTAGCTTCAAGTGTTTTATCAAAACACCCCTGATTGCAGATTGAAGCAGATTTCCACTTCTTATCCACCTAACACCCTCTTTAAACTGGATTTTTTTTAGAAGCAGTATGAAATATGATCCCTCTTTACCTCCATCAGTTGTCTTTTCTTTCTTCATCCTATCTATAATGTTACTCTGAAATGAATATCCATCAGCATAAACCAAAATGAACTTTTTTTTTTTTTTAACACAGAGATGTTAATAAAATTGAAAGAATTTAGGGAAGCTATATATATTTAAAAGATCTAGTTATATTTGATATTTGGAGTGCAAAAAACTTACAAACAATGTTTTTTTCTGTAACATAAACTCAACAAATGACCATCTCTTTTTGAGAGAGTATTTTATCTAAAAAAGAAGATAAGCCTTGTAAGCATACAGGCATAGTCTGGGAAAGACTACAAATGAGTGCGGAAAAATCACAGTTAAAAATATAGGATATAAGTCTTAACAGATTCCAGTTCCCTATTATATTCAACTATGATGCTAATATACTTTCACTTGTTGATTAATAGATGAAATTTTAAAACATTTGACCGACCACCCATCCAACTAGAATGCTATTTTCAAAACTTCACTTGTTACTAATCTTCCCTCACTCTTGTGTTTATGCTGTCTGCTAAGTCAGTATTTCTTCTCCTACATTTACCCTCCCAAACACATACAACATATATATCGTATATATTACAATTTTATATAGCTATATTGTATATAATATATATGTGTGTATTTTATACACACACACACGTATATACGTACACATACACTTTCTTCTTGCCTTTGTTCTGTTAGACTAAACAAACCAGGCTGTTTCAATCACTTCGTTTTAAATAGTCTCTATTTTTCTGTGTTATCCTAGCAGCCCTGCTCCACATTTACTCTAGTTGAATTAATTATTTTTGAACACAGGTGAATCACATCAATATTTCAGGTTTTTTTATTGCAAAAATACTTTCCTTGCTCCAGTCTGAGAATTGCTGACTTTTCTTACAGATACACTGCAGTGGAATTAAAAAATAAGTCTGATCTTTCCACCTACTTACCTGTCCAAGTCCTTCCTAGCTCATGAATCCCCAGTTTATAGAAGGTATATGATGCTTTCTCATCTCTCAAGTTCTCACATACATAAAATATTTATTGAAACATAGTCCTGTTTGGGAATAAAGTCTGTATCTAATTGGTATACTTCATACTTATAAACGAGGAGGAGGGGGAATGTATCCATGACTTCCATGCTATTATACTAAATTTGAATATTTCTTAAGATAATTCTCTGCAGTGTGTTTTCTAATTCTATAATCCTTACCCTTGTAGGTAACGGTGAAGAAGGCAACCTGTCTTTATTAACTAACTCATCTGGAACCTCAAACTTCAAAATTGTTCAGTAATCAAAAATTCACAAAGAAACAAGTAAGGTTTTCTGGACATTACACTACAGAATAATTTGGGGTTACCTCAGAATTAAGTCCCAAAAGCCTTATCCAACAGTCCTATTAGGTCTCCAATAGCCATCTTTTTTTTTTTTTTTAAAAAAAAAAAAAAAAAAAACCCACAAAACCCAGCCTATTACAAAGGATCAAAGTGTCATAGTGATACTCTACAGTCACAGTAGGCATAACTGGGATAGATACTGTATCAGGGGAAAAGCTTCATCAAAAGACTAAACTGAATGAAACCATGTAAGCTGCTGTTCAAGGCAAAGAAAAGAGAAAAAAAAGTCTCTTTACCCATGCAAATCCTTTTAGGCCATAAACATGTATTAAATTAACGCCACAATATATGATAAACCCATTTCCAGACGAACCTCAAAACTGTATGCTATCAATAAATTGCATCTCAGTCTGAAAATTCTGATTTATAAAATGTTTTGACAAACATACCCCTTTAAATCATACAACTTTGCCTCAGAGGAGTCATGTCACTTCCTTTTCATGTCAATTCTCTGCACTGCTGCATTGCCACAATCTGTGGTGGCCACTAGAGCTCAAGTCAGACGGAGCTATCAAATAAATTATAACAGCCTGCCACTGTCTTACATCGACAACAAATGATTGATAACAAAACCTGCCTACTTTCAGTTCTCATCTGACAGCAACAAAACAGTCCCTGCCTGCTTTTACTGGCATTTGTCATAAATCAATAGCAATTTCATCACTCAGAAAGGTGCTGTCAACTCTACTCAGTCCATCTCGTTTCACTTTACCGTTATAATTTTTAACGCATAAACTATTCAGGAAGGTTAATGTATAAAACTGGTTTCTTTTAGATTTCCTATACACTGGCACCAGAGCAACACTTACAAAACATAAAGCATCAATCATTTTTAAAGATGGGAGGAGGAACCAAGAGAATCATGCTCTGCAATCTTAACAATATATCTACACCTATCTTTGCTGGGAATTCTCTCTTTATTAGGTAATACTATCATCTGATGCAAAAAGAAATTGCTTTTTCTGACCCATTATTATGGCCTTACAGTAATTATACGTGCAAGTTAGAACAGTGAATCATTTAAATGAAACTCAGACTTTTCAAGCATGAGGTGATAGATAAGCTCTGTATTCTTCCTACCATGCTAAGCTAGGATGTCGATACTATAAAAAAAGAAGTAGCTCTTCAATATTCTACAAACATAAAAAAAAATATAATATTTTAAAACATCATGAATAGCTACAAACATAAATTTGTATTATATTACAGAATTCACCGATCTACCAAGTGGCACAATGAATTGCATGGCAACAGAGCAGCTACATATCTTAACACATGGATCTGCTTCACATCAAAGTTTCCAGGGCTGATCTGAAAAGAATTGTATCACTAAATGAATTGCAATCTTCATTTGCTTAAAGCAGTTGGTGAATGTTTCAACTTTATTGCAGTGTGTGAAGCTCTGAACCATGGTATTTATCAGGTTATAGTGTACGCTTAAGAAATAAACGTCTTTCACACTCAGTTTTCCAGCAAACCACCGTTCAGATGTTGCTGGGGGGGAATGCTGTTTTAATGGTTTATATCTGCATTTTGGGACACAAGCCATGTTATATTTCCACTTGGAATAACAATGATACTTCTATAGTGGTACTTTATAGTAATGTTACTATTTGGATTAGTAATACTTGCATTGACTAAAATAAGTCCTTATTTAAATCACTTGGAAAGTTTATTTCTGATCCATAATATTAATATTAGGTAGTTAAATCAGCAGAAAATAGCTCCATTAACACCTAACTCTTCTATAAGAGAACACTACAATATGTGCTCTTCTGGCAGAGAATATTGATTGATCAACAGATAATTCTGTTCTTCTTTCTATAAAAAAAACCCAACACTATCACAGACATTCACAGGATTCCCTACGCTAAACTCTAAAGGATTCATGAAAGAACAGAGAAAAATGAGTCCAAGTAACTCAAACTGATTCCTGGCAGTTTTGGGACATCCAACTTTACAAAAAAACCCCCAAAACAACTGAAACCAAGTCATGTGCACAGACTGACTGAAACTCCCTTTCTGATGTTCCTGAGTACTGCCACTTTTTTTTTTCTTTTGTTAAAAAAAAAAAGAAAAAAAGCCTTCTCAGATATTTTGTATTTAACAGGTAGACTAAGACATCAGAGAACCCATGGGTTTTAAAGGAACAAATGACGTACAAATTTAGAATGCCACAGGTGAATTAAACAAGAGGCTGCTCTTTTACATTATGGAAAGTCAGAAGACTTCACCTGCTATCCAAATGAACACTTATGCCTAAAGCGTTATCTTACCACTGCCAACCAACTACTTGAATCTTTAATGTGTAGCCAGTCCAAAAAAGTAGGTTTTTTTTTCCTTATGTTTCACTGTGACAGACGTACCAAAACCTTAGAATTTGTTTCAAGAAATGAGTGGGCTGAAGAGGTAAAGGAAGATGCTAGCATCACAATGTAAAACCCAAGAAAGAATGAATTCATTTTTTCATAAAATATATAGAACAGGAAGGACGTTTTCGTTTGGGATGAAAGCCTAACCTAAACGCTACCTTATATCCTTCTGTTAGTGTAAGAAAATATGGTAGGGACATTAGAAACACATGCTGTGCTCTTCAATGCTTATCTTAACCATAACTAATGGCTAAAAAAGAAGATAAAGAAAAAAATACAAATAAATAAAATATCCAGGAAATGACTGGTTAGTACTTGCACACCAGAGCTTAATTCATATTGATGATTATTTGAAAGAAAAATACAGAAGACATTTTCCTGAAACTGTAGAAGAATTTATCTTGCCTCTGCCTAAATTGATGCATCATCTTTTTAAAACAATTTCTCCCATGAAGGACCCAGAAAAGGGCAATGAGAGAGATGATCTGGAAAAATATGAAATGAAATTAGAACAGTAACTTTCCTCAGAAGTCACTATGTTCATTTGAATCCTGTAGCAAAACATGAACCTCCAAAAGAAAAGAAAGAAAAAAAAGCATAAAGTAGTAGTATTGGTCTTATGATCTACAGAACTATGTCAAACACAGTATCTTTTATTCCCAAGGAATTCAGGTAAGGTGCCTTGGGATTGCGTTTCTCCAAAGACAGATAAAAAAAATTGTCATTTATTGTGGCATGTTTTCATGGGTTATTACAAAAAGAAGGGTTGTATGAAAGTTGTGAAAAGAAAGGCTGCAGGCATGTTTTCTTTTGATTCTACTAGCACATCATCCACATAGAAAATCCTGTACCTCACAAAACAGGCCCACAGATCAATCTAAATCTTCTCAGATTTTATGTCCCTACCTAAGGATTATCTAAATTGTAATAACTGAGGCCATAAACCTTGCAACTTCACCTAAAAAGTTAGTTGAAGATCCAATGCAGTGGCTGAATTTCTTCATTAACTCTGTCAAACCCATTTCTCATTGAGACTAAAGTTAGACTCTCAGCCCACTAGGACTGTTCCACTACTCACAGATATTCAGAGCATGCACCGATCAGGAAAGAGTATCAAAGCCGGTGGGTAGGTGGCTTGTTTATTTCTAGTAAATTCACAAATATTCTCAAGCAAAGGAAAGAAACTGAATCTGTGTTTCTCATATCCTGGCTAAATGATGAAGTAATCTGGGTGTTGAGCAAAGGCAGTAACATCCATCTCCTTCTTTCTCTATTGCTTTTCTTCCTTTCTCTCGGAAAGGCAAATGTCTCATGCCAAATGGAAAGAAATTTCAGTTTTCAATACAATGCAGAAAAATGTACTTTTTTGGTAAAATTTATTTTTTCTCTTTCTCTTTGTCTTCCCACCAGAAAAAGAACAATATGTATGCACAGACATTTCTCTCAGGTAATACGTTCACAAACTCCTCACCAAGTAACCCATTCCATAACTCCCCCCTTTCCCCAAATACATCTACAGTGGCAGAAGTGCTCCTTCTTGATGGCAGTCAGCCTGCTGTTCAATGACAGATTCACTTAAGGAAGAGCTACCATGTTTATCTTCAGCCTAGGATATCTCCTAAATCTTTCTGGGTATCCCATTACAACTTTAACAACAATGCCTCCCCCTGCCAAAAAAAAACCCTAACCCAAACTGAAACAACAAAACCCTCATTGTACAGGCAGTTTCAATCATTTTCCTGGAGTTAAAGGAGAGAATTGAGTGAGAGGATTGGATGTTATAAATAGATATATGTGCACAGAGAGGAAAGAAAAGCAGAAAGACAAACATTCTGCCTTTTAAGCCAGTTTATGTGATACAAAGCTAATACAAATCTCAGCCACCTGAAAATACAGTAACCAGTTTTAACTGTGAACCAATTTTCACCTTTCAGAAACAAACACAAATGATGTCCTCCTCTGATCAAATTTTTAAGGTTGAATGTAACTGGCTATTTTAAGGATTCTTTCTGGTATGTAAAGACACGTGGCTTAAAAACTCAATTTAAAGCTGAATAAGTACAATACACATTTGAACCAACAGATAATGCCCACTTGTGGAAGAAATAATACGTGACTGTGTTACTACCATCAAAGCTCATTGCTACGCACTAACAAATAAGAGGGATAATTTCATTTTTGTGCCATTTTCATGGAAGGCAATTAGAGTGTCTGTGCTACTAGTAATCATGTGCATAATAAATACAAAAATACTAAAAAATACTTACATAAATACTAAAAAAAAAAAAAAAAATTGAATTGCACCATCAGTAGTTTCCCTGGAGTAGTACCAGTGCTAGTCTGTTTTCCAAATCTGCTTTTAAGCCGTGTGTATCACTTCTTTTTGCCAACCGGCAGAAAGAAACACCCACGACCAGAAAGTTTTACTAAACCTGCAACAGCTCTTGAAACCCGGCAGCAGCCTTTGGCGGGGCCCTTCTTCAGCTGGGAATGAATGTATTTTGCCAGCCAAAGGTTAGGAGGGTCGCTAGCACCTGGCAGGCATCCGCAGCCCCGGGAGGGCCGGCCGGCGGCAATCGGTACTTGCCCCGCAGCCGCAGCCGCCATGGCAACCCGGGTTGCCCGGACGACGCGGGGGCATCTCATGGCTGATGCTCCCCAACACGGTGGCTGCAGCTCGGGCTAATACACTCGCTCACCCGCGCTTCACATCCCTCTCCCTCTATTTCCCACGTTAATTCATAAGAATCTGGTTTTCTTCATCTGCCCCCCCCCCCTCCCCCCAGCCCATGGTACATCCAGGACAATTTTAATGACCAGGACCAGCTGAAATACCTTGCCTACTCCTTCCCTTACACAGCCATAAACACACCTGGAATACAGCCAGACAAGCAAACGCAAGAAGTCTGTCCAAATATGCTAATTTTTTTCACAGGTGGTTTACATTCCTTTCACAACAACTGATGGGGAGAAGAAAAGATTTATTCCTAAATAACGGAGCTGCTATAGCAATGGAGTAAAGGCAGCTATAGGGGTGGGCAATAGTCTGTATGGTGAGCCAAGATAAGAGAAGACTGTGATTTAATTATCCCAAAGCACATGGAGTTGTTAATTTGAGCTGAATTTGAATTAACTGAAAATATTGTACCAGAAAATAAAACATGTAAATAAAGTGTTCCAGAAGCACTCTTCAAAACTTTTAACCCAAACAGAACAGAGAACTTCACGCTGCTTCTTCCTGTTGGGCCACACATTTAAGTCAGGAAGCTGTTGTGAATTTTTAAACCTTTTAAAACATCTTAGACTTACTACTTGTTTGATAATGCTTATGAATTTATCAAATGCAAACTCCACTCTGAATAAGGCTATAAATGGTCCTTCAGCTGACTCATGTTAATGCAGCTGGGCCGACGAACTGGCTAGTAATTAAATACTCCCCACAAGAAACTAGTATGCTTGAAGTCTCCAGGAGTCAGTTTGGCTATGATGTCAGCTGCCACATTTTTTGACAGCTTCCTATATGCAGGGAAAGGGTAAAAATGAAGATACTTTACTGATTTCTTTCTGCAAAATAAGTGCTTTCTTTTCTCTCTCTCTTTTTCAACATGTAGAGAATGGCTATTACCAGAGTAGCTTAAAAAAAGTGACTATCAAAAGATAAAACACAATCTCATTTCTAGCACCACCGTTTCTGTGAAATAATTTATTTCCCTATTTCCTTTCATATTCAAAAGTAGCAAAGGAATGGGCGCAAACCAATCAATTTCTAAAAACAAACAAGGAAAAAACTATAAACAATTTTTCTTTAAACTAATAGCCCCCCTGCCCCAAGTTCTACTTATAAGATAATTATTTCTATTGCATTAGAAATCAAACTCTTAGGTAAACTCTGATTTTGATATAGAAATATGCAAATTTTTATCATAAGTGCCGGTGATGGCACTTGAATAATTTATGTATTATCTTGTTGCTGCTTTGAAAGATAGTCTTTTTAACTTGCTTTAAGCTTTAATTTAGCTTGACAGATAATACTGGTTAGACCACCGTATTTCTTGTTTCCCTAAACTGCTGAAAATGTAATTCATCAACATGAAAGAAATAAGTAATATTAATTGGAAACCTAACTCCGAAATAAAGAGTATCCCAGAAAAATCACTGCTTCTGTTTGATTGTTGCACTGTGATGCAGTGAGTTTCAAGGTTCACTCAATTTTTGGTTAATACTTAATGGAATTTTATTTACAAAAATGTAAAATGAAAACTAGTACAGATACTTCCCATGAATACAAATTACAACAGAACATCTCTCGTGCATTGATCAGTAATGAGGTATTATATGATCTCCAATCATAAATCCCAGTGGAAAGTTTAACTGATAGAAGTTCTATTCTTAGGTTGACTTAATAAGCCTGGACTGATTTACTGAGTAAACGGAAAGATATTTCAACTTTCTTTGGGTGAATTTGTTCACTTCCACACACCATCTCTATACAAGTATAAGAACTAATATTAAATGCAACACTGCACTCCTCAGCTCATATACCTCAAAGATAAGAAACTCCTCAAAAGCGACGGGTAAAACATCTGTTAAAGTATATGTTACTTTCATTGAAAGGAGGAGGAAGGATTTCAACATGTACTGAAAATGGATAGGTTCAAAGCTCAACTTTAATTTCTTTGATACACCAAACAAGAACACGTTAAAAGGACTTGAAATACCAATTATGATACTTCTAATATTATGTGGTGTGAGAACCACTAAACTCTTTTTGTCCTGAAGAGATGCTACAAAAGTTGATACTACAGAGAAGCACTGCACTTCGACGGAACGAAACAATTCAAGGGCAATATATTTTTTTAGTTTTTCTAGTTCTTGCTGGTATATCTCATGCAAGTGTACCAAGTATACCATTAGCTCCAAAATTTGAAAATCTTGTTTAGGGCAGCAATGCTGCAGTGTTTTCTGACTATAAAGTACCTTGAAGTGGACTTCTCCACTAGCATGCTCATCATATTACAAGAAAACTAACAGATTATAAAATTTTACTGCATTCAATTTGGTTTTTGAAGGTGGACAATTTGATGTAAAGAGAATTCCACATTAGTAACTAAAAAAAAATTAAGGCAACTGAAGCCAAGAGCATAAGGCAGTGGAGTGTGCCCTTTACTAACATACACATTGACAGCTTAAAAAGAGCTTTCCGATTTCTCATATTTTCCTATTGTTCTCCCTAACTTCTTCAGCTCAGCTTTGACAAAACTAGACCTTGGAAGATTAATTTTAGTCAAACTTTATTTCCATATAAAATGCAGTTAGTATTCTTGTTAAAAAGTGTTCTTGACCAAATAAGTTTTCTTATCACTTGCAGAAATGTATTACTTATTGCAAACATTTAAATAACTTTCACTATGTCAATGCAGGCTAAGGGAATAAAGATTTGCAAACTAAAAATAAGAAGTAACTCCCACTTTTTTTTTTTTTTTTTAATGGGATAAATTAAAAGCAGAGAAGGGCTAAGTATAGGAGAAAATACCCTGCAACTACTCAAGGTACTAGCATTGTAGAAGCACAGATGAAGAAAACCTTGTTGGATTGTAGGGTGCAATACCAGAGCTAGCAGTTCTTAAAGTGCATCTTACAGCAATTTCTGAGCAAATCCAGATTCTGAGTGACACACAGTTTTGGATGGGAGATCTGAGAGTACGATGTTGGAACTCTGCCCTGCCACCTTTCCCCTGGATCTTTAAAAGGACATAAGCAGTACGGCTTCTTAATTTAAAAATATTTTACAAAGTTTGGACAGTACATTAAGTTATTGCTGACCTGCCTCTCATTTAGCTTTCTCTTAAGCAAGCTAAAACATAATTTTTTAATGCATCCCTTTGTACTTTCAGTTATTAGAAAAATAACAATCAAAAGTATACTGTATTTTGTGTTATTATACCTTTCCCAGAAAAGATTAGCTGGAGATCCCTTTGCAGCCTTTCTGGTTGCTTAGTTCCTTCAACATGCACAATTTCACCAAAGCTTTATGACTAATGTGAGTGTAGAAGATTTCTATAATACGTAATATTCTCATTAGGCCACAGTGCATTTTATAGTTTATTGGTACAGGTCAAAAATGCCCTTTTTATTAGGCTAAAACTGCAGTTACAGACTGAAGTAGGAGTAAAATGTTTTATATACTACAGTTAAGTGGTACTGTTGAATGTTCTAATGTACTATAGCACTGATAGATGAGTAAGAAAGATGGGCTTAGAATAAGGAAATGACAAGATGTGGTTGGGAACAAGAAAAACTATCATGAGGTATCACTCATATGGCTTCAGAAATAACCAGAAAGGAAGAAAAAAAGATCCATGAAGTAGTGTCCTCAATTAAAGACACAGTCATTAACAGTTTAGTTATTTTTAAACTTTTAATAATGAAGACAAACCTTTTTTTAATTGGCTGTCATTGGAACGCAGAAAAGGAAGAAAATAATTCCAGTTCAGCATGCTTTGTTTTCCGTCCCATAGGAAGCAACTATCCCAAATAATATAATATCCAATCATAGACCGTGAGATTCATATATTTTTGACCCCACTGAAACAAACCCAACATTTTATAATAGGACATCTCATTACATAACAAGTTTTCAATAAAATGATCTCAGAGCAACTGCTATTAGGTGGATAAACAGAGACTGGCTAAACTCAGCAGAGAGTAATTGGCTGTGTCCTGTTTTCAGTCAGCGGCTGGCAACAGAGAAAGAACAGACCTAAAGCACCAGGGTAAGCTTGGAGACTGATTAGTCAGGAAGCTACTGCTAAAGGCAGCAAGAGTAGGAGCTATCCCAAGAGCTCTCTCACAGCAGTTTTCTCTGCCCTGTGAGACACAACTGGAAATCCCTTAATGCACTCTGCCCTTCATTTATTTTTGCTACTGGACATTTGAGAGCATTTAAGAGCGTTACTTTTTTGAGTAGTTGCCTGATGATGGATCACACAGAATTAAAATGATTTTATATTTCTTAGGGAAAGGGGAAGACTACCATCTACAGTACAATTATAAAACTAGGGATTACCTGATAGCAAAGTACTTTTTATTCTGTGCTGAATAGCCAGAACAGAGTTTGCAACTACTCACGCATCAATCCTGATTTACTCTTTATCCTGAAATTACGAACTTATCTTGCATACCAGGAAGGCTACATAACTTAAAGCCATTTACTTTTAATCCAGCTAGTCTAATGAAACATTAGTACACTCAAAAATATTATCATTGCAGCTAGCAGTATAATATAAACTACACAAACACACTCTATAGTAAAGGGAAAGAGCTGAGTATCAAAGTACTAGAATTTGGAAGCACGAGAAAGTTGGCTAGCCAAATGTAATGCAAATGTTTATATATATGCACTGTAAGAGAATTACTTTTTTTTTCACCCTCACAAGAACTTGTATCATTCATTGCCTAGGACAGACTATACTAACCTAAAGAGCAGCTATTCAAGCTATTGTTTTATCTTCACTATTGAGTGTGCTGTGCCATGTTTTATTAAATTTATTATAGATAGAGAATTAAACATGGAGGAACCTCTTCAGGTCTCTCAGCCTCCAGCACTTTAAATTAGAGGCCTGAACTCATTGACTATTAACGATTTATAGAAGCTAACTCTTGTGTAAGATGGGTATGTCCCTCTCTCTAGGCAGTATAAGGAGCCTAAGCTCCCTAAATTGTGTATCTATATTTATGAGGTATTTTATCTCTTCAAGAGATTAAATACATACATTAATTTTGGGAGATCAGTTAAAAATGCTTAATACCTGATAACCCAGAGTAATTAACATTATAAAGCACTTTACGTGTTTAATGCTTTGATCCTACTGCTTTCACTGCAGTTGTAGATGTTTGGCACATCTGTAAAGCAGACCCTGTAGATCTCAGCTTAAGAACCAAACAATGTAAACTGGGGAAAAAACCAAACAACCCAAACCCAAAGCCAACAAACCCCCTCCCTCTCAGAATGGTTTAGGACCAGAGGAAAGGATAGGGCACTCTACCAGCTTCTAGCATTTCTTTCGATGTAAGTCTCATTTCATCTCATCTCATCTCATTTTTTAAACACTGACCAAAATTTAACAGAGTCCTCCCCAAGCTCCTCCATCAGCCTAACTGCCTAATTTGGCAATGCGTTCATATATTTGGTTGTGATACCCAAATGTGTTCCTGTCCTAAAAGCTATCCTGTTTCAAGTAGACAAAGTAATCTGTCCAGAGCTAATTCAAGCAGCTGCATGTGCACTGTACTGTAACACACCATGTACACTCATCTCTTTTCAAATACAAAAAAAAACAGGTTTAAAGCCTAAGAAAACAGATTAAAAAAAMCCCCTCTGGAATAATTATTTGCCCATGCTGAAAATCTTCTGAGATTTCATTCCATTTCCCTGTTTATGACACTAAGTATTCTCGATATTATCTTTCAATTTCTTATTTTATTGTTTTGCTATGCCACAAGGAAAGAGAAAATCAAGGACTGAAAGTTTGAATACAATGTAGAATAAATTCACTCTTAGTTTTCTAAACTTCAGTTTTTAGATATTTGAAAACCTAAGGCAAATATGGTCAAACTTGTAGGGTCAGATAACAGTTTTTCTTTGATTCCTCTATATGGAGTTAGATAAATACAATGAGACAATAAAGCATGAGAAAAACTCTTTCCTCTGATAAAATAAAAAAAGTCACCATTACAAAAAAGTCTTCTTTTTAAGATATCACTACAAAATACCGTAACAGAAAGACCATGCTACTAACAAGGCATTGTTATAGTCTTTCAAAGAAAGAAAGAGTATATATTAGCAATCCTGGTTTTTGCAAATCTTGAGGAAGTAAAATCTGCTAGGAAATTGCATGCACTTCAAGTAATTTTTCTGTTTGGTTAAAATGATCTTGCTTTAAATTTTTTTTTTTAAAAAAAACATTACCATACCAAGAACAAGGGTCAAACTACTTTACAGTGTATGCTGAAAGTGAATAGATTCTTGATTAGCCCAATATCCTCCAAAATCCAAATATTCTTTCCTGAAATTACTTAAACTATAGCTTCTCATCCTGGATTTGTAAGCTACATCAACATAAGAAAAGAGGAGTTACAGTCCAACTACCTCACACTACTCCAGATCATTCAGTGTAACTCTGGCTGTCATCTTTCCTTCTGCCATTCATGTGAAAGCTGCATTTGCCCCCTGTATTTCCTTCCTTTACCGCTCATAATCTCTAAGTTTGAGCCACCAAGAAAAAGTCTCTTGAGACTTCTGATTATTTTGCTGGGTGACTGATGTAGATTTTGCCTTAGGCATGTAAACACAAAAGACTCATCTATTTTTAGAATGAAACAAAGATGATACTGCATTTATCAAGCTACTTACAGACACAACCACCAGCTCTGGTTCAACTTAAATGCCAATTTCCCTTTAGAGTATTCCAAAACTTGAAAGTAAAGCTTCCAAGTGTTCCTACTGCAACAAAGGGAAGAAGCTGCAAGATACCCTTGTTTTCCCTGCATCTATTTAAAGTCCTTTATTTGTACCTTTGCAGAACATTGGCTTATAATGAAAAGAATCAAGCAGAAACATAACTCCGGTATTTCTTTTACACTGTACATTTTTGCTCTGTTGCAACAATCACTTAGGAAAAAAATGAAACTAAATTCTCCCAAAGGAGGGAAAAAAACCCAGAACGTTAAGGGAACACATTCACTTACATGGCAAAGAAAGATGAATTAAGAAGTGTGCTTAAAGAATTTAATGAGTAATGTTTTGTGCTTTCTCTACATCGTTTGAATGACTGACTAAACAATAGTGCATTAACCAGACATCACCTGAGTCACAAAACAGACTCAGGTCAGGGCTGATACACTGTTTGTCTCCATCCCAGATTTTGTCCCCAGTGGAGTCTTTTAACCAGAGAAAACTCATTTATAATGTCTAGCTGATGAAATTTCCCTCCCCAATATTTAACTTTTTTCTTTCCTTTTTTTTTTTTTTTTTTAAAGAAAGATAACCCCTTTAAGAAAAAAAAATATATATAAAACAATATAAAGAGCATTATGGCTGTTGTTCAGTCAATAGATACATCATTTATTCTATTTGGATCAGAGTTCTTAAAGCCTTTGACGAAAGAGGCAGGAGTTTAGATACTACTTGTTCTTAACATTCAGAAAACAGAATTGAAAGAGTCTGGTAAATTTATACCTAAAATCTTGTTTAACAAATATGGAAGAGACTTGAAAAGTACTCTGAGAAGTGACAGAACCTCTTTGCTATACAGATCAACTCAGTAATTGTCTTCAAATGGGAAGTTCTGCGTGACTAAACAATGAAAAGACAAATATGGGTAAATTGTTGGTAATTTACAGCTCCCTTCACACATTTAAGATTGTCCACTGATGCATATTCAGAAGACTGCTTTGAATATATAACTTGCCTGCCATAGCTTTTGGAAATCTGGTTACCTAGCTAGACGATTATGAAGCTGACATTTATTGTATGTGCAATTATGGAATATACAGTGTCACTGCTTTCAAATGTCACCTCTTTGCCACAGTTCTTATCTTGCAGAAAATGTCCTTGCCTCCCTTCAGAGAAGAAGTCTTATTCAGCTAGTACCAATGAACACTGGCAAGATATTTACAAAAGCAATTAGCTCTTCTGAGTGCCTAATTTGACATCTTCCAAGGGTCTCATCTTAGGAATGAAGTTGTCAAACCTCTGGAGAATAAGCCCCATTGTAAGGTCCACCTTGTCTCAAGGTGGCACCTAAAATTTTTACTCTTAAAAAGCTTTGGTTCTCTTTCTTGTCTATATTATGTTCACATATAATTCTTCATGATAAGATACAGAATGGAGGATACACGTTGTCACCTTACTCATGGGAGTTGATAAGGGAAATCTCACAAGACTTTATAAGGGGAATAATAAAATAGGCACAGAAATTTTTTGTAAGATTACAATTCCTCCTCTCCTTTTCTAAATACAGGTAGTGCTAAGGTTGACAGTGTGTGTTTGGCTTATACTAAGGGCAAGTTAACAAAATTTATTTTTTTTTTTGTCTATACCAATATTTTCACAGTACTAATATTCATTTACTACTAATTTGAAGTACTCTTTTCCATTCTTAACAAAGCTTACATCCATTTTACAGCATTTGGCATTTAAAAATAAATAAATAATTAAATAAACGAGTGTTTTATACCTCTCTATGTCAGTATTTATTACAAAGTTTGATTTTATTAACTTTGTTGGAAAGGGGGGGGGGGGGGGGGGGGGAATCAAAGTTGGTCATTTTTCATCCAAAACTCTTCTCATTGGCTGTCATCCCTTCTGACTTGAATACTTTCTCCACTCCAACATTAAATTACGAGAGGGAGATCACTAGAAAAAGATCCTAAAAACTTCGCATCAAAATTAATCTTATTCCCAGAAATTTTGGAATGTAAATTCTTCAGGACCATCTCTGTGAGAGACTGTTTGTATATGCAACTATGGCAACGCAGAAATAGTTCTAAACAAACAAATAAAAATGCGTAAATTCACTTTCCTTATCTGGATATTTTTTTTCCACACATGTAAAATTGACTTTTATGGTCACAGTTTCTTTGAACTCTGCTGTCTGCTCTAGGAAAAAACTCTTCATAATAAACAGTGCAGATGGTTTCAGGGGAATTATTTCTGTTAGAATAAGCAGCAATTTTACTTGACCTATGAAGTCAATATTGAAGTGAAGCTTTGGTCTTAAAAGGGGAACAACTGAGAACTATGTTTTGTTTTTTTTAATAGAAATCCTATTAAATGTTTTCATTTCACAACAGTGCCTAGAGATGTTCCAAGTCTTCTGTCAAGGAAACTTGTCTATTGAGTAAAACTTCACAAAACCTTACAAAAATTTTCTCCACCAGAGGTACCAACACTGATGTTCTTAGATCACATACAGAAAGAAGAATAGGCTAACATGCATAGTGCCTTCAAAACAGTATCTACCATGAAGAACTGGTAGTGCTCAAGAATGCATCTTTACTGCTAACACTGGGTAAAAAGTTACCTTCACAGGCTTCATTGTTTCTCCAGTGTTAGGTACTTCCTAACGTTCACTACATACAGTTGTGGAAAAGACAGCAACATACACAGACTTAAGAAAAAAATAAGGAAAAATTAGGTTGAAATGTCAATAATAGTTTGCTGTCATATACAGCAATGATGAAATGAAATAGTGACCTCTAAGTGGTTGCACTGTCGGTTTCAAGAATTAAGATGAACCTGAGCTCACTGTCAGCTATGATTGTCAAAAATAAGGTAGCAGAGACACTAATATGAACCTTAGATGACACTTCTATTACAAACAAGAGATTAAAAAACCACAACAAACATGAAAAAAGGGTTTTCTTCTACTTACTTGGGACCAGAATGACATTCCTTGACAAGTATTTTATTTAACAGAGGTGTTTAAAATGCTTCAGACTGTGTGTGACATGAAAATTATTCTATTGTTTATAGATTTACTGAACAAACAGCTATAGTAATTATGACTATCTCTTACCATGGAAGTTTGATTTGAACATAGAAAGAAGACTTTATTGTTACCTTTGGAAGTATAGTCCACAACCCAATTACTGATTGCAACAGAAAGATTTCTTTCAACCTTTGCAGTCACAAAAAGCAATCTGCATTTTTTTACTTCCATTTTATTATAGCTTTTCTTTACTCACAGCGTTTTGAATACAAGCTACTTGTAAAGAAAAACACTTTGTGCTGCATTTGAGGTATATATACATGCAATCAAAGCTGCATCTCGAATTTGTATTCGTGCATGTCAGATAACATTACCTTGGCTAATGTTACTGCAAATAAATGCGTAGCCATAGCAGCAGAGAACTTGATGCAGGCTGCAAAGCCTGACTGAAAACTTAGTGAATAATGCAGCTTTCTGTGCTGCAGTGGGCTCTGTGCTGCCTTGCACATGCTGCTATGTGTATTTGAACTTAACTAGCTTGAAATAAATGTGCAAGCTGCAAATATGCCTTGACTGTTGTTGTAAATAACTGATAAACTCAGATCAGCCATAGCTATTAGCTGCTTGAAATGATCTTCTAATGTGCAAAATCCCGATCACTGAAAATTAAGTGCTTTCTTCTGCTCCCTAAATAAAATAAAAAAGCTCCCCTGTTAGATGCTACTGAATCAAAATCTTACCGAAGTACAACACTAAAATTATACTAATACTCTACTTGTGTCATACAGTGCTCCAAATGGGAATTACAGCAAAAGCATATACCACAATATTTACTACAGTTTATGGCTCTTTGCAGTTAAAGCAAACTGTAACATTAACAGTTAGTTTTGAACAGGTATGTAATTCATTCGTTAATTTAAAAATACAAAGCACCATGAATGGAAACAAAGGAAATAAATATACCAATCATATTTATGTCAACAAAAATCTAGTGAAAATGACTTGTATTCTTAAGGTGTTAGAACATTTCCAAGATCTAGCAATTCCAAATGTATATTATTTCTATTAGTTATGCAGCAGGGCTTTTCCTCAGCAMGAAATTATCTGACTTGATGGGCCTTGTCACAAGCAGAAAAAATACGATTGGTAATTCTGATCACAGAAATAAAGTAGATTTAAACTTGACAAAAACCGCATAACATGTTAGAAAGAGGCAATCTGTTCCATAAGAGTGCAGTAGGACTGAAAATAAAATAACACAACCAAGAGGCTACCCTGGGATGCAGCATGAGAAGCAGTACTCCTTTTTAATCAGAAATATCAGCTGAACACCAGCAGAGCTTTCCGGGGAGCTCAACAGATCATGAAGAGAAAAATGGCCAACCAATGGCTAGCATTGCACTAAATTTACTATTCCTCCTTTTTTTCCTTAAGCAGTCCATTTAGTTAAAGGAAACAATTTCAGTTCTCAGTTCTAGAGCTAAGTAGCGTTGGCTTGCTCCTCTGTATTACTTTGTTTTATAGGGCTTGGCTCAGCCTCACAAGCAAGTGATAGTTTGGTACCTTGAGCAGTATCATACTGAGGATGACAATGGMAATGGTGAAAGAGATTTCCGTCCTGCTTCCATTTATATTACAGCTATGGAGAAAGTGTGCATTCTGGCTGTATTTCTCTCCCTTGCCATCGCCTGTGAGACACGGAGCCACTACTTTCTAGTTCCCATCTATGCTGCCGTCCGATTTCTATTCCACTTCTCTACAGAAATATCTTTAATCATAAAGACTAAACCAGTTTTTATTCATTTGCTTGTTTTTGTTTTGTTTTGAAACAGAAAAGATTGGCTAGAACTTGATGGCATCTGCCCAACAGAGACTGAATGATTCAGAGGACAGACATTTCAAGTCGTGGCTTGTAATTCTTTTTGTCTGCGTGATGAGTCAAAGAAGTTCATCCTAGGTATGAATCTGCAGTGTCTATTAATAAAGTATATCTACTATAAGTGAATCCGTTAGTCTCATCAGAAGAAGCAGTAACCAAACCAGTTACCAGTTAACCTAAACAGCCAAAATCAGTACAGAAGCGAAGAAGGAAAGTGCTTCAATTGCTGCTTGAGGACTTTATTGGTCTCCACATATTTTAAGCTTAGAGTAAGCCAGTGGCTTTTTTGCCATGATACAAAATTTAGCATCCATTTGAAATTTTAGGTCGGGAAAAAAAGCAAATCAATGAAAGACCAAGCCAATACTTCTGTCTAATGACATATCCCAATTTTTCTGAAGTGGGCTGAAAACACAGACTTCTTCCTTATACAGTGTATATGTAATAAACCATTATATACCATATTCATCACTTATTATACACATATACATAGAAAGAATAGGTTATTGCATATGTGTCTACATTAGCTATAAAGTGCAAGAAAAAATTATATAGAGGATAATATTGAAAAAACCCTGACATTATACATTGTTGAACTCAGAAGCAGAAAATTAAAGAAACTTTATCATTATAATTCTTGTTTTGACTGGCCACATCATTAACTTCAGTGAGGTTATTATTATCTAAAAATAAACTTTGATACTCAGGGTCTAGTATTCATTCTAGATAGTATGCAACCTACATAATTTCTGATTTCCCAATAACAAAATAAATTATTAAAAGCAAATTCTCAACTTACCTACACAGACTTTGAATAGCAAAGAAAAAAAAAGAAAGTTCACCTCAAAGATGAACTTGGAGCAACCAATGACCACATATTTCTATCAAAAAGCCAAGAAGGCTTTGATAAGTGAACTCACCATAATCTACACCACGTTTAGTGCTCTGTTTGGCTCAAGATAGGAAGATGTAACATGTAGATACTGTGACAAGTGTCAACAAATCAAAAACATACTAATGAATTCCTTAAAAGCAAGCTTAGAGTTGTATTATCCTGTTCCTGAGCTAACAAGACAGGTGAAAGAAAAGCTGAATTCATTTTAAAATGTCTTAGAACCAGACTGTCTCACATTGCTGTATGGAAAAACTGACTTTGGTAAAAAAAACCAAAAAATCCAAGAGTTTACTTTTACTCTTCTCTCCAAATCGAATGTCTGAACTTCAAACTTCAGTACCAAATTATATCCATCTRATGTACAAATCAGTCCCCAGGTTAGACTAAGATTTTGCAGAATTAAAATCTTGGGGTTTTTTTTGGTTTGTTTTTGGTGTTTGTTTTTAACCTGAAACATAAAACATGGCCCTAATGTTTGTCCAAATGCAGTTAGTTTGAAAACTGGAAACTACACTGTCTGTCCACACACAGCTAGATTGATAGATAGAATGGGTTGAAAAGAAGCAACGTTCAACATAATCGTTCTTACAAGCAGAAACACTTATAGGATAAATTCAGACGTGCTCTGTAGTCATTATTCAAATACCAATATGTTATGTGCTAGACAAGCACCTGTCAAATATACCTGATTCTTCTTTAAGTCAATACCTCTAAGTGAATTCATTATCTTTCAACTGTCCTTCCAGCTCTATTTTCTTTAATTTTGTGTTTAATAGTGCCAAATTCTGTATGTTCTTTTTTTTGCTATAGACACTTAAGAAATAAACACTTAAACGAGGTATAATTAATATTGTCAATTTGATGGCATCTGCTTTATAAACTCTGCAGTGCATTTAAATACCAAAGGATAATGCATTCTGCTTACAAAACTAAGAAAGGAGATTTTTTTTTCTTTAAGTTTCAATGAAAATTTTTCTTTAATGGAGGTACTACATATATAACCTTTTCCTGAGACCACTAGTTATGAGCCACTGAAAACGTCACCCTGGACTCCTCAAGCTTAATTAAAATACAGCTAATATAATAATATTCTGTAGATTGTCTAACAAACAAAGCTAAAAAGCACAGACACCCTCATTGTAACTTTTCACATATGAGCAAGTGCTACTGATTTCAGTGAGATAGTTCAGGAGTTTATGAATAAACACATGCATAAGACTCATGCTCAAAATTTGGAGAAATATTTTGCCATGAAGTAACTGATTAATTTACTATTACTTTGCTGATACAACATCCCTTTTGAATTATACTGGTAAATAATAGCTTAAAACATTCTGGCTATAGTATCAAGAAAACCAAGACAAAGAAAAAACAGAATGAGTGCAAAAAAGTTCTCCGATTCGGTATCATATACACTTAGTAACATTTAAAATGTTCTGCAATCTCTGCTTTCTATTATAGTTCCATAATCCATTAAAAAATCCTTGCATAATTGTTCTTAAGGATTATAAAAGTACTACATTTAAAAACATAACCAAATTTTAAATAAATAAGAAATCCACAAAAGATAGAAGAGCTTTGCAAAGTAATCAATAAGTATAGTTTCAGCATGTAATATTCAGGTGATTCTTAAAAAGCAGGTCCCAATATGGTTTCAGTATTCCACTAACGTAGAGAACTGAAAAAATCACAGCAGTCTTTTGAAAGCACAGATCAACTTCATAAGCTAAGAAGAGCATGCAATTCATGAATATGGTTCATTACCATGGTTACAAGCTTTCAGCACAGGCCTCTGTGTGGTTGGACTGAGATTTTGTGGTATGTCTGGAAAAGCAAGGAAACAATGGAAATAAAACACATCTTTGAAAGTTACTGGAGTATTGTAACAACATTACTAAGCAGAATTATTTAGACGTTAGATATTTCTAGGATTAAAGTGACAGTTATATACCAGTGAAATAATTTGACTCACTTATGGGGCAAGATGACTCTTCCTTCCCCCATTCAACCATAAACCCTAAAAAGTTAAAGTACACGTGGCTGTATGGAAAAGTCTTGTCATAATAATCAGGCTATGCTAAGTTCAGTAAATTCATCTCCAAAGTGCTACTGACATCAGCAAAACAGCCTGAACATCCCTGAAAGTTGTCATTGCAAGGAAGAATTAAACCTGATAGCATTTAAGTTCTAGAGCACCGGACCCATAATGCTTTTAACTTTCTCTGGAAAATAAAATGTAAAATAGAATATTCACCTTTAGACCTTGGTGTCCTTTTCCTTCGGTCTCGAAAAGCTGCACCTGATTGCAAGGCCTCCAACAGGCTATCCATCACTCCAGTCTCCTCACCTTCTGTAAAGGAGAGAAGGAACGCTCTAGGTTACCATAGCAATATCAAAGCATAAATAATAATAACAATAAACAACAACAATAGAAGATATTAATGGTATTATTAAAACTATTTATTTCAAACTTAGACCAGGGTTTTAACATTCACAAATTGCTCTCTTGCAATTAATCACAACAGATTTGGTCTTCTATACATTGAACTAGGCCAAATTTTATTCCATTCATTTCACATTCCTCTTCCTCTATACTGAGAGCCAAGCATAGTTTTAACTGAAATGTCATTTCACTCATATTTTCATTTCAGTACCCTTTTGCAACTGCAAATAATCAGTTTCATGTCAGCTTTCAAGAGCTGTCCCTTAAATGATTTGCTATATTAGACAAGAGATCATTTCAGTTATTGCTATAAAAAGTTGAAATTGTTTCTCAGCAGGAAGCTGAGTGAACAATACTGGACTGGATAGGATACAGAGTGATATCCATAGGTAGCTTTAACCAAAAGCCATTTTCCCTTCATATTTAATAACCTCTGGCCAATATTAAATAATTGATGTAGTTCAGGAAAATTCTACTCATTGTATTACACATGTATGTATAATATCCCCCAAAAGAATTATGAATGTTACTGTGAGATTATAATTAAATGCAAGCATTAAACACCCTACTTTTATTTCCTCAAATAAACACATCAGAAAATGTTAGATTTTTGAACCTTGTTAACCCCTTGTGTCTATGCCTGGGAGGACAAAGAACACACCTCCAGGGACTTACTATACAACGAGAAATTACCACAGAGGAATAAACAATTACACGACAGAAATCTCATTATGCCTGACTGGACAAAACTCCCTAGGTCAACACACACCTTGGATACAGTCAGACACATCACACGATTCTGCAGTTACTGCTAACAGTGAATAATCAAATCAGGATCTAAACTAGCTGATGGGTAGAAAGAGATGCCATGCCACTAATTTAAGGAATTCTGAAAGTGCTGGAGTACAAGTAAGGAAGCAAGGCAACCTTCTAGACCTGAATATGGGGGGAAATTATTATGGGAAATGTTGCTTTCCAACACTATTTCTATTTGTTTCCCTCCTTTAAAGAAATTCCATCTTTCAATAAGTTTTAAAGAATTCTAGCATCATTCTAAGGTAAGTGGTTTCAAGGGCAACAAAAATAATTCAGACAAGAAAAGCTCAAAGTTGCAGAGAGGAAGGTCTGGCAAAGTACTATCAAATCAGCATGGGCCGAATCATGAATGTGACGTTCTAGAAACAACATTTTTACTTTCATTATTCTACCACAAAGTCAAGAGTTGAATCTAATTTACCTTCTGAGAACCCTAAGCCTGGATATCATTTAAAARCGGAAGAGGAAAGCATACCAAAAAGAGGCACAAGATTCTGGGAACTGAGATATGCAAATCATTACTTTAAAAAAAAAAAAAAAAAATCATTTATTGTCTCAAAATTAGAGCTTTCCTGTCTACAAATTAAAGAAAAATGTCCTTCAAATGACCTTAAAGTCACATAGTGGTACTCTCCTCACAAAATAATAGGAGTTTATATATTCAAAGATTCTATAGAAATACACATATAAACATATGTAAAGCTCGCAATAGATGTTCCCCAACATTAACTCAAATTCAAATTAGATTTTCATAAACATTTTTGTCATTTTCTCTATTACACCAGCAACTACTTTATTATTTACAGAAAGACCAAAATCTTTTATTTTAAAATCTGGTTTTGTGCAATTGTATTACAAATTGCATTTAGTTAGCACTTCTGTTCCTTTTGTTTGCATTTTTACCTATTCTTTAATTTCTGCTAATTCTACAAATGTATATTTGTGTTTAGAAAGTGATTTTGTTTTCATTTTTGGAATTTCCTAAAAATATCCTCTAAGGAGAACCCTTTTCCTTCCCTGTAGTATTTGACTTGCTGCTCTCCCAAGATGCTGGTCCTTAAAACAACAAAACTGTAATCTGAGAACACCCTTAGAATCATAGAATCATTTAGGTTGGAAAGGACCCTTAAGATCATCAAGTCCAACCGTTAACCTAACACTACCAAGTCCACCACTAAACCATGTCCCTAAGCACCACATCTACACATCCTTTAAATACCTCCAGGGATGGTGACTCAACCACTTCCCTGGGCAGCCTGCTCCAATGCTTGACAACCCTTTCGGTGAAGAAATTTTTCCTAATATCCAATCTAAACCTCCCCTGGCTCAACTTGGGGCCATTTCCTCTTGTCCTATCACTTGTTACTTGGGAGAAGAGACCAACACCCACCTCACTACAACCTCCTTTCAGGTAGTTGTAGAGCGATGAGGTCTCCCCTCAGCCTCCTCTCCTCCAGGCTAAACAACTCTAGTTCCCTCAGCCACTCCTCATAAGACTTGYTCTCCAGACCCTTCACCAGCTTCGTTGCCCTTCTCTGGACACRCTCCAGCACCTCAATGTGCTTCTTGTAGGGAGGAGTCCAAAACTCTGAACACAGTATTCGAGGTGCAGCCTCACCAGCGCCGAGTACAGGAGGAAATCACTTCCCTACTCCTGCTGGCCACACTATTTCTGATACAGGCCAGGATGCCATTGGCCTTCTTGGCCACCTGGGCACACTGCCAGCTCATATTCAGCCGGCTGTCCACCAACGCCCCCAGGTCCTTTTCCGACAGGCAGCTTTCCAGCCACTCTTCCCCAAGCCTGTAGCGTTGCATGGGGTTGTTGTGGCCCAAGTGCAGGACCCGGCACTTGGCCTTGTTGAATCTCATACAACTGGCCTTGGCCCATTGATCCAGCCTGTCCAGATCCCTCTGCAGAGCCTTCCTACCCTCAAGCAGATCGACACTCCAGCCCAACTTGGTGTTGTCTGCAAACTTACTGAGGGTGCACTCAATCCCCTCGTCCAGATCATTGATAAAGATATTAAACAGAACTGGCCCCAACACTGAGCCCTGGGGAACACCACTTGTGACCGGCCACCAACTGGATTTAACTCCATTCACCACAACTCCTTGGGCTGGGCCATCCAGCCAGTTTTTTACCCAGCAAACAGTAACCCTTAGTTCTTCTCTCTTCTCTATACTCTGTATTAGCATACTAGTTAACTTAACAACCTTACACAAAAGAGCTATACACAAAAATAAATAATGGAAAATTAGCAAATATTTTATAAATTTTCATAACATTTAAGTACATTTATTTTCTGTACAATACATGGCAGAGATAGAATAAACATGAAGACTGAAATGCAGATTTTTCTCTTGCTTTGCATTTGGTATAACATGCTTTATTGCGCTGAAGTTTGCTCTCTTATGACTAATGGACTATCACAGGTATTAATATGGCTTGGAACGTACCTTACAAAAAATTACTCAGATTATGTATTCAGCTTCCTGGGTTTTTTTTTGTTTTGTGGTGATGGGTTTTTTGGTTTGGTTTTTTTTTGTTGTTGTTTTGTTTTGTTTTTTTTAAACTTTCTTTCTCCATCTGATGTCATGCAATTCTCTAAAATACTCACGTCTGGAATGAAAACGCTCAGTGAATAGTTTTAAACCAAAGTGATGCTTGAAGAAATTTTGAGGCCAAGCCATTAGTTACATTAAGGTACATGAATGTCGGAGGAAAGTTTATAAGCATTTTGGGTAACAGTAATGAAAAAAAGATTGAGTAATATCACAGTCCCCAAAATGATACCATAAATGTTTATGGAAAAGAGTTCATAAGCTTTGTTTTAGGAAGTAGGAATAACAGAAGAAAAATTTCAATCCTATTTCAGCATGTCATCTCTTTCCTTTTAAGCCTATACAAGACTACTATGGCTTTCATAGTTATTTCAAAAACTTAACAGTTTTCAATAGAAAAAAATCCTGGTGCCTAATCTGCTATACTATAAAAAGACCCATCAAATAAATAAAAAAAGATTTTAAATAATGGAGTAGAAATACTGCAAACCCACAACTTTTTGCAGCATAGCTGTAACATATTTATGGGTACTATCTGTTTTTCATACTTATCTGAAATATGCTGTAGTCATAAACTGGATTATAGATTAGTGCTTCCATTGACATGCAAAACAGTTAACAGAAGAATAAATGGAGTATATAGAAACTTGAATTAAAAACCTCCTCTAGCAGTTTTCCTGTATGCATGGATGTATTGAAAAAAGTTAACCACTGCAAATAAAAACATTCATAGTTAATAATCTATGTACCCAAAACATGCAGAAAGCCTGTTTTTCAAACTTCTACACCTTCAGTTAGGCTCCAAATTCTGTTTTTTGATGCCTATGCCATCAGTTGACTGTGACACCTTCTATGAAGTTACACAGCGAGCTATTAATACCCATACTATCTACAATATTGCCCAAGTTTATGTGACGGAAAGTTTAAGAAATGAAAGTGTACCATGCAGTATTTCAGAAATCTTTTAAATTGCCCTGGGAGAACTGCATACAACATTGCTACAGTGATCATATAAGAGTCGCAAATATTGTTCAATATTAACACTTCCTATGGGACCTTTAAATCGGCTTTCACAAGCTGCTGCAGACTGCTGTCACCAGTCCCAACTGGCTTCCTAATTAGTCAAGCGTATCAATCTTTTGACATCCTAGAACTAGTAATTCCAGTTGGCTTGCAGATAGCTACATAGCCCACAATAATTCCTTTGAGAAATACACTGTTTTATGATCTAAATGATCTCTTTTCCTTCAAKTGCAGAATAGGAGATTTAAATACTTTTTAATATCATACCTAATTAAAACTCATACAACTGTCTTTTAAATACCATCTAAAGCAGAAGTAAACTTGCCAGAATAGCTGGTAAGTTTTGCCCTTGACATTTCAGTGCCAAGTCAGATATAAAGTGCCTAATTTCMTAATTACGTCTTTAAAAATGTTAAGAATATTAGAGACCCTTCTCCTTTAGTGCACTGAAGCTTTACAGTACAACTTTAATATGTCTTATGATGATAGCAACAGATACTGCAGCTAGTAATGACTCCTGCATTTTATGTACTTCTTAAGGAACAAATGATATATATCATAATTCCAGGAGCAGTAGTCCATTGACATGATAGAATCACAAATATCATTAGCAATATGGTTTTAAAATAAGAGTGGTGCAACAAGATTACTTTGGATGAAAAATATTTCATTTTTACAGTTCCCCTGCATCTGTCCAATATAAACTAAAACTTCACACTCAACAGTAGGACTCCAGAAGTTCACTCTACCAGGAGAAAAACATATAATAATATGTCTATTTCCTCTTTCAAGGAATCAAAGCTTTATTCAGCTACTTCTCTCAAAAAAAATCTGCTTTTTTAAATGAAGGAAATACTAAGGAGCTTAAGAAAAATCAAACCAAGAATTCTTTAGCGTGATTTCTGTTGATGTCGCCTACTCAGTCTGTACACTTAAGAGATTTATCTACAGGGACTTTAACTGTCATTTTCCACTGGCATCTATTTATGGCATTGCAATTACATACAGCTTTTTGTTACACTGTAAGTAATGGAAAGGATCAGCTCCTAAAGCCAACCTCTGAATACTAAGCCTCATCTGAAATTAAAACTGCACAATTTGGACAAATGTATACATTAAAAACAGACCTTAATATTTCATAGCTGTAACAAAAGGAAAAGGGTGCAAAAACTCGAGGGCTACTCATCAAGTTATCCGAATTAGCAAAGACTTTAATTATCTTTATATCATCTTTGAAGTAACTCCATGGCAGCACTGAAGCTTTTACATAGTTTAAAACCAAACACGGAGTGCTGAAGCTGTTGGATTTGTTTTTCTTGTCTGAAGAATTAAGTCCTGATCTTACAATTCAGTAATTACGAGAATGAATACTTTTTTATTCTTGTTTGACTAGAATACAAACTGCTTTTTTTCCTCTTCAGCTCAGGATGAAATTCAGGTCGGATATACTGTACCCAGTTTTTGATCAAGTGAAATTTAATCCATTCGCAGCCTTCTTCCAGGTTTAGCTACATCATGTGTTGTGCCTTAATGTACAAAAAATTTCTGAGGCACGTGAATACCAGGCTTGGGACAATGACAGCAGAGATTTTTCCAGACTATTCACACAAGGCAAAGAAGGAGAAAAAGAAAGATAAATCTTTTAACTTTGTTAATGTTGTATCTTTACTTTCAAGACATCATAAAAAGTCCTGTATGTTTGTTTGTATAATGATTGATTTTGACCACTACAGCCTACAAAGCAATGCCCAGCTGACTAAAGGTCTCCATCTGAGTAAAAATTAAAGGACCATTCTCTGGTATAGTGTTGAGTGACTTAAGCTYCAGAGAGCAGAACAGCAGATCACAGAGAGGGAGATAATTTAAGCCATCAATGCAGGAACAAGGTCCAATGTTTTGGAAGTGGTTCCATCTTTTCAGTCTCAGAGTCTCAGGCAGCCAGATTCTGTGAAGTATTCATAGTGCTGACACATAACAACTTCTAGACCTCTCAGCCTTATATATGAACAGGTCAGGAGACTTTTTGAAGGCTCTTATATTGTCAACATAAAAATACAAAGCAATTGTAAGGTCCAGAGAAAGGAAGGTTTCAAAATGTTTAACAGTGTGACTGCCTAAACTCAGACTCTTCACTTCAATGAAATTCAGATACAATCTTACAAAAAAATTGTGGGTGGATGTTGAGGGTATCTTTGTCCAGAAAATGCACAGCATATACAGACTTCAACTTGAACTTGCTCTAAGGCTTTGAACTTCTTCTGGTAAAAGCCATAGCACCAATCAGATAATCTTCATTGGCAGGTGAGTGAAGGAATACACGGCTATCAGTTCGAGCTTCAGTAACAGTGCACGGACTAGAGCCATGACTCGTAACAGAGCACAGGAGTTCCTTTGACCCTGATCAAGTCTCGCAAGAACCTTGTTACATTACCGTGAGGAAAAGAAAATTTCCAACATACGGACGCAAAGCTGAAATAGCTGCCAAGTGTGCCTTGGATGGACTGGCTGAAAGGACAGTTCCTTTTAGATTTAAAAAGTGTTAAATCCAACTTTGGCCAGAAATATCACTATTCACTTGTCTTTGCTCAGTGGTGACTTCAGGCGAAAGACACATACCAGCCCTTCCCAAAAGCAAACCACATGTATATACCTCACAGGAATCACATAAACAGTTTAGTCCAGAATCAGAAGAGTTACATTTCTTACTGATGCCCAACACAAAGTAGTAAGCCTTTGCTAGTGCTTCAGAGCCCTATGCAAGTGAACTATAAAAAGGTATGATTTCCCCTAATGACTGATGCACCTATTCCATCAATCTTCTAGCTGAGGAGAGTGGGTTTCATGCCATCTTGTTTGCTCTTGCTGAAATTGTTCCATTGTTGAGTTGTCATAAAGTGCTTTTATGGTACAGAAATAGATAGATTTTGACTCTGAGCATATGATTGAAAGTGTGCCCCAGGTTCCAAAGAGCTCAAAACAAGTGAAATGCAAACTAAGCATCCATCCTTCACAAACTCTGAAAGACAGCTGTCCCTTTCAAATCAGTTGTTGAAATTAAGGTTGGTAACTACATCAATTTAACTTCCATAAGATAACTCATACCATAAAACCCAAAAGGTAAACTATGGTTTTAGAGATGGTTCTGTACCACAGAGATACAAAAATACTTCAGTGATGTAAGGTACCTATTTCTGCATCTCAACTGGATCACAGTTTCCCATTTAAGTAATGGGACTGAAAGTGAAATCATCTTAATATTGAACTTTGTAATAAAAATGTATAAATATCTGATGTTCATCGTGAGTCTATATATCCCATTCTTTCTGTGACAACGGAAGAAAGCCACTGTAAACTCACTTCCCACARAGATTAGCCAGGATCATTTATATTGATTCCAGATCCAGTAAAGAGTTTGCCAGAGCAAGCTTTTCTGAGAGAGATCCCCGGAAAGTTTTTCTGAGGTAAATTGGACTTATAGAAGAATAAACAGAATGCCAAGCCTTTGAAATGGTGTACCCCAGGACTTGATACTGGGGCCAATATTTGTAATATCTTCCTTTGTGACCTGGATGAATGGACAGAGTGCACCCTGAGCAAGTTTGCATATGGTGCAAAATTCAGAGTAACATTTGACACACCAGACAGTTATGCTGCCATTCAGAAGGACCTTGACAAGTTGGAGAAATGGGCAGACAGGAATCTTAATGAAATTCAACAAAAGATCTGCATGTGGTGAGGTGTAACCCCATACACCAGTACAGGTGGGGGCCAATTGGCTGGAAAGCAGCTTTTAAAAAAAAAAAAAAAAAAATTGGGGATTTTGGTGGACAACATATTGACCATGAGTCGGTATTGTGCCTTTGAGGCAAAGACGACCAAAGAAAAGCATTGCCAGCAGGTCAAGAGAGGTCATCCTTCCCCTCTACTCAGCACTGGTGACACACATCTGCACTGCTGGGTCCAGGTCCGGGCTCCCCGGTGCAGGGGAGACACAAACATACACAAGCAAAGTTAGTCAGGGGCCACGAAGATGATCAAGGGACTGGAGCATCTCTCATATGACAACACGCTGAGAGAGCTGGGACTGTTCAGCCTAGAGAAGAGAAGGCTCAGGCGGATCTTATCAATATATATAAATACCTGAGGGAGGACTGGGTGGGGTGTAAAGATGACTGAGCCAGACTCATCTCAGAGGTGCCCAGAGACAGGATAGGAGGCAATAAGCACAAATTGAATTACAGGAAATTGCATTCAAATGTAAGATTTTTTTTTTTTTCTCCTGTTGAGAGTAGTCGAACATTAGAACAGGTTGTCCATCTACAAGGGAAACTCTAAACATGGCTACAATAAAAAAGAGGTTACCTTTCCACTAAGTCCACAGAAACAGTAACTAACAGTCTGAAAATGAAATGATTTATCTGCGTCACACCTACTCTCTCACCAACTCAACAATACAGGATATTCTAGTGATGCATTATATATTGCATTACCTGACAATATTTTTAAAAAGCCAGTTTAAAGACACAATCTTCTTATAGCCCTTTTTCTATTCACTAGGGATACTCTGCCTTTTTAGTGGAAAAATAAAACTGATAAATAAAGCAGAATGCTAAGTTTTAGTTACTTATATTTAATCACTCATAACTAAAACAGACCGACCTTATGCACTGTTATGTAAGATTAAGATTTGATAGGACAGCTAACAGTGAGAACCATCAGCTACATATGAAGAAGTCAGTCGGTAAGTTTTACTGTTAATGAATGATTTTTCTGTTTTCTTTACACATCACAGCTCCAACTCCAATGACACTGACAAGAATGCAACCAATCTGTTTTTCAGACTAGCCAAAAAATAGTATTTTCATTAGTGTTTTTTCACAGAGGGAAAAAAAAAAATCATCTACTATTGAGACATATAAATTACAATTTCATTTAGAAAGCAGTTAGAACCACTCTAGTAGCATTCTTAACTGAACATAGCTTCTTATAAGAATATGTGTGGCTGAATATAATATATGTGTGTGGGTGTGTATGAGCATCTTGTCTCTTGGTTACTGTGTGCCTCTGAAGGAGTTCATTGAGCACAGGGAAAGACATTACTATTTCCATTCAAATTTATAAACAACCGATAAATCAGAAAATATACACAATGATCACTCATACTGACAATTGTGCTACAGAGATGATGGGCTGAAGGAAATTTAAAAGTTATGTAATTTCTCAGTCATGGAGTGAGAAAGTTCTGACTGGATTACATGACTGAGCTTAGTCAAAGGAAAGCTTCCGGACAGCTTTGAGTGGGCAAGACCCTTTTTGTTTGGGTGGCTATAAATGCACAAGAATACCCAGAAGGATCAGATCAAAGGTCCACCTAGCCCTGCATCCTCTGTGCACTAGTAGCCAATAGCAAACATCTATAAAAAAGACAGGGTAAATATGTAATGACATTTCTAGAATGGTCTCTTGGGCTCCAGCAGTTTGTGATTCAAAGACTTTGTATTTGCATTTAATAGCTTTCAATGGATAGAAGCTGCCAGAGAAATCAAGTAACTTCTGTCAGCAAGCTTCAGAGCAAGAATATTTTGGTATGCAGTAACAAGACTACTTCTGTACAACCACTGAGGTATTGCCGAGTGAAGATAAGCGTCATAGTGAACAGCACAGAAATAGAAGCAGCAGCAGACTCAGTTTGAAGGAAGAGTCAGAGACACGACCTTCTCTCCTGCTAGCTTTCCAACAATGACAGAGGAGGTTCTTGGCTCTTTTACAACCTTGGACTAAGGAAAGTAAAAATAAAGCATACCCTCCAATGCTTTGGTAAGGATATTTATTCCTCCCCTCCTCTGCAACTTGAGAGAAGAAACTTTTGATGATTCAGAAAAAACAGAAATAATAAAAGCATTTAAACTCTCACTCCTGCTATGTGTAAAGAGGACTCTAATGGCTACCTCCTTATGGAGGAGATGTGAGGTAGTATTTGGAGTAGAAAATGCTTACTCAAACCAAACCCTACCATCTCCATAAATGTTAGAGCTCTTAATCCCAAAGATGGCTCCAAAGATTGTAGGTTTTTTTCATGGTAATGCCATTTTAAGTTTGCAGCATTCTTTTCACATTTGTTTAGAAATTTTACTGCTACAACATAAATGACAAGTCTTATGAGAATATTTATCTACAGATGTTACTTTAATGACCCTTAATTTTTTCAACAGTTCTGTCYGTTTTGACTATTTCTCTCTCTCCCAAATACAGCTGCTATTTATTTTTTCAGCAGCTTTGTGTAAACCTCAGCTTCACAAATGCCTTTCAGCTACTATCTCCAAAGGTTCCACTTCTAAGTAAAATTTTCAGAAAGAAAAATAATTGTTTCTTCCAAACCTCTTGTTCTTTTGGAGCTACTACTTAGTACAAATGAATAGCAGCTGCTGCATTCTGAGCCCATGGGTTGCCAACAAGTGCATGAACTACACCTCCATGCTTCAGAAGATTTAGCACCTTTGAGATCTTGTTAGAACATGACTTGTGACTATTAGTTGTTGGGTTTTAATTAATATACATTCAGATCAGTTCTACTTTTTTTGCACTAAAAACATCTAATTCCCTGAACATCCTACAGTGTGAGACTTGATGAGATTTTGCTGTATTTCATCTTTTGCTGTGGCTTCTGCAGATGTATCACATACTGTTTTTCAGGCCAGATTTTTTTTTTAATTGTGCATACCTGTATTTTGTCATTCTCTGTATCATTTTCAAGTACAAATGTGACAATTATTCTTGAGGGAACATCTGTTCTCAGTAATTTACCCAGACTTATACTTTACTGTCAAAACAATACAGTTGCAACTGAAAAATAACCTTTATACTTAGTGACATATCAGGTGACATCTCCTTTCCAGTGGATTTGTGGTGAATGTCTGTCACAACTTGTTCCTCATATAAAGGACTTTTTTTTTTTTAATGGGCATAAAGCAAAATTAGGTCTAGTCTCCAAGCTTGTCATGAGCTTACTGTCAACTGCCCACTATGTATTAACATGAGTAAGTACTGAGTAGGCAGCTCTATAAGGTCCCACAGTTCTTTCTGCTCAATGTTATTTAACGTAAGAGGAAGAAGTTACACTCCTCACAGTTACGGAACAGATTTATTCCCCACTGGCCTCATAATAAAAGTGATCCTTAAGAATAAATTTAAATAACAAAAAGTGACCTCAGGAATCCTCTTGGTGAAGAGGGTCCAATTTGAGGATAAGTGGAAGCAGTCATGAGACAACTGGAAAGAGTTATCATCACCAGGGAGGAACCGAGGTGAACGGAGCACTTGAAATTCCAAAAGGGGAAACTCTCTAGAGAAGACAGCCCTTACACAAAACACTTGTTGGATATTAATATTATACCCTCAGGATTTCTTCATATATAGCATTATCAGATCTTTTGTCCCCTTCACAGCAAAAAACATATACCCAAATACCCAAAATCTAGCAATAAACCTACTGTTGTCCAAAACTTGTGTTTTTCAGGAAAGTAGCTCAGCAGACATTTTAAAACAACAAATTATCAACATATGTTAGAAACTACTGATGTCATCTCAGTTGTAATGGAACATGAGCAGATTTTTATAATCTGCGACATTTGCAGTCCTTCACTCCCCCCAGAGGAAAGSAATACTGTTAAGAAGTATTGATTCTCCTCTCCCAGTGAGAAGAAATTAATAAAATGGAGGCCTTACGAACTTGAGCTAGGCAGGGAAAATAGGGTCTTTGAGGGTACCTATTAATATAAGTAGGTTTGGGGATTTTTTAATTTATTTCAAAGGCAAGCATTTTATCTGTTGGAATTTGAATTTTAATTACCTAATTAAGTTTACTATTTTCATTGCTTAAACTGTCAGTGCTGGGATCCATGGTCTCCTTTTGTTTTGCAGAACACTATAGAACTAATGAAAATATTCATGTTGCACTACTTAGCAGACAGTAATAAAGTAGTAAATGTTTGAAGAACCAAAACCTAAAACACTCTTAGCAAGTTTGTGAGACATGAATGTTTTTTCCAAAACCAGATAAACAATATAAAACCTCTGCAAAAATAAATGCTACGAAATTGACTGCAAATAAGGTCATAACTGTCTAAATGAACTGGAACACGGATCTAAAAACATTTAGTTGTGATAAAAGTGAAACTGAGTAACACAACTGAAAACAAACTAATACTCTAGATTGGAAATCAGATGTTTAAGACATCATTTTGGCATCACTTCACTGCTTTTGCATAAGAAAGGGCAGCCTTTGTAAATAACCACTGATGAAAGTGGCTTGTTACCTAAATAGTATTCAAAAGTAAGACACAATGAAGATGCCACAATGATGGAGTTCTCAATTATATTACAATAAATTTAGCTGGTGTTATCACAGTTATAGAATTCTTTACACTGTGATAAGATCAAAATAATTGATTGGTGTGCTTTCTACTGAGAATCTGAACAGCATGAGAAAGTATGTATCTGAATGTTAATAGTATGCAGACAAGTGGCATTTACATAAAGATCCCCTTCCACTGGCTATTTACCTTTGGAACGATAGTACGTGATAGTTTGAACTGGCTTCATAGAAGCAAGTAAAGCAATCTTATTGACAAAGCATCTCATGATGACTATCACTTTGTATCCCAGAGAGTATTTAGAGGACAGGTTTTATTATCATAAATTTCAAAATACCAAATATCATTCACTGCTTAGACACTCAAAATTTTTAATGAATTCCACATACTTTTCAAGTTGGGATGGAGCTGAAAGGAAAATATGGAGCTGATATTTTTATTATGTAAACTTAAGACTCTCATCCTTTTATATCAGTGAACCATTTGAGCTGTAATCATTAGGACACACAAGTTTCACTATCTAAGATGTAAAGTAGAGACTGAGAATTTTAGCAAATTACAATTTACAGAGATCTAAATCTGACATTGGTTTCAGGTCCAAATCTCAAAAAAAATACTTGCAAGAGAGTAAGTCAAATGGTTCCATATAAATAACAAAAATCTATGGTCTTATTAGCAGAGGTCCAAATTTATATGATAAAGCCTACCTAAAATGTTATTTTTTTCTAAAAAGATGCTGTACTATGTATTCATAAAACACTACACATATTTTACAATCCACGAAATACTGATATAATTAGTTATATCTGAAATATAAAAAATTCAAACTGAAAACTTTACGAAGATTTATCACACACTATACATGTTTATCTAATTTTAGAAAATGACCATATCAACAGTGAACTTGGTGTAACACTATTTCAAAGGCAGTCTGATGCAGACGTATGGATGAGAGAGTGTAAGCTGCAATCTAGATGGTTAAGTTGTCACCTGTATATCAAAGGCACAACATAGGCTAAGGAAGACTATTACAGTTCCTGAGAAGGCTGGTATACTGTAGGACCACCTTGGATCTCCTGTTTGCAGTAAATGTCAGTTACTAGTGATGAAATTATTGTATTAACCCAGAAGGATTTTTTTTGCCCCCAAAGTAGTTTAAGTTAAAAATCAGGAGTTACCTTTAATCCGGGATAATTTTCCTTTTGTTTTAATATATCTGTGTAGTGCTAGGCAAACCTGGTATGATACAGTCCTAATGTGCTATACACAACTTATTGGCTCAACTCACATATTTGGTAGATATTCATAAAATCTATGGTTTTGTACATATTTCTTTAGATCTTAGGGGTTTGTGAATGCAAAAAAAAGTCAGCAATACCCCCTAAAAAGCTAAAAATTTTGCAGCATTATGTAGGTCACTTTTACACGAAGAAATGAATCCACCTTATGCAGCAGAAGGTGGCACCACAAGCAACAAAACCCTACTCTTCAAATAACTTCCAAAAGCAGATGAAAGCTGAAGAAGTACAAAGAAAAGGACTTCAGGAACAAAGGAGAATCTAGGACAGGTTAAATGTTTGTGTTGTAAATGAGACCAGTGGTTAACAAAACAAGCTTAGGATGATCATATAAATCCTCTTTAAGCATTGGATAGCAGCTCAGGCCTTGAACGTTATGGACACAGGCTGAAAGCAGAAGCTCCAGAACCGTAAACAAGTCACTAATGGCCAATTAATGGTCACTGAAAAAAAGCATAACCTCAAGCGCTGTGAAAAGACTGCTTTTACATTAAGAACAGAAGCAGCAGCTAAGCAAAGGAAAAAAATCCAGCTGAAAGCACTGCTGTGACCTGGGGAATTAACACCCCCTGAAAGATTTTGCATTGTGTAATCTAGCGATAGACAAGAGGGTCGGGAACTGTCTAGAAACTAAACCATCTTATAAAACGGTAAGATCCCAAACTGGGCATGGGGAAGAGAAGATGGTAGAGAAGAAAAAAAATACCCACTTCAGTTCTAGCTTCCCTTGCAGAAGAGCTCTCGACTTTGTCCATGTCACCTTGTCAACTAAGACCATGACTGGTAGCCATCATTGCCAATTCTACAGCATCAGCTCCATGGGATTTTATATTCACATCAAATTTAGGACACAGATGTTAAGGACTGACTGCTTTGAATATGTAGCAGTAGTGATTGATAGTAAGAACTAATTTGTAGTGTTAATGACAAATAATGCGTAAGCATAAGTTATTAGCACAACCAGTGCTGTTAACGATTGTCAGTCCAGTAAAGTGGGGTTGTTTTTGTTTTGTTTTGTTTTGTTTTGTTTTGTTTTAAGTTTAAGAGAAACAGTTAGGAAACCCCAAAGTGGCATATAGCACAGTGATACACAGGCATCCCTAACCTTCTGGTCATTTTCAGTTAAAAAGCAAAGTTACTGAAAAATGTAGATTGGAGATGCAGAGTACACTATGATCTCTTCACTGAAAAGAAAAAAATCTTGAAGAACCAGTTAGTACATATACTCTATACTTTTCTCTTCTTCAAGTATGCACCTGTTTGAATCTCAGAAAATATTTTCTGAGATTGTGACATCAATGAGTTTTCAGCTACTTCATTCAAGCAATAATCGAAGCAATGTTCCTACAAATCCAGCATCTGATCTAGTCACCGTATAAAGAAATGATATGCAGCAAAAATAAGTTACTCCACAGTCACACTCCAGGTAAGAGTGTTTCGGTATTTTGACAGAGGGAGGACCTGGTTAGAAATTTTTCAGCAGGTCAGATGTAAACATTTTGTGACTGATTTACGGATTCTTAATGAGAAGACAGCCTTTCAATGAACTAGTTATGGCTAGGAAAAAAAAGAGGGAAAAAAGGAAAAAATAACTTTTGAATGTCTATGTTACTCTTCCATCAGAATCAGAGCAACATTATGCCTCTTCAATTAGTAAATACAGTTTTGATAAGACTGCCAAAAAAAAAAAAAACAAACCAAAACAAAAAACCCAAACCAACAACCCCCACTTTTCATATTGTTGTTGCTGTCCTTCCTGACAAACAAATCTACCACAGGTGCTTTCCACTGCCAGAATTTGGGTTTTCTAATAGACTTTTAAAATGATGTTGCAAACAAGCACAAGAAACCTTACAAGGAGCTCTGCAGAACAAAAAACAACTCATCAGTGACCACTTTAGTGAGTATCAGACTCAAGACATTTATAGCTTCAGGTGATCCTAACATCAACTTTTCCCATCTGCTGTTGTTTAGATCTGTCATTCCAGACTGAACCTTAAGTGGCTGCTAACAAGAGCAAGAAACCTCCTTCTGTACACTTATATGATTTAATAAAAAACCAAGCTACTAAGAGACAAAGCAGCTATTTACTCAATGACCTAGCTGATCTGTAGCTGACACGTACATAGTTCCCCGCTACATTAGCTGAAGCAGTAGGTTTAACTACCAGAGGCCTACATACACATGTAGGTGTATGACTCAGAAGTCCGTAACATCGGCACCTGTATTCTGGAAAGCCTGAACATGACATTATGAAGAACACGACTTGAGAGGAGCTTTAATTTTCCCTGGAAGACTATCAGTTTTCCATCCAATGCACTATTAGTCATACATACATGTCTGAGAGAAGAATATCTAACCTCTTTTGAAACACTTGCAATCATGCATGAATACAGATACCAGTTTCACCCTTTCCTAGTCTTCTGCAGCCTCCTCTATCTTCTGTGAGCTTTAAAAAGATTGCCACTGGTAGTTTTCTGATTGGGTCTTGAATTTACTTCTAAAGAATTAGAAGTTCTGTGTTCAGAGGGCAGCCGCCTGGTTTCCCATCTTAAGAGAAAGCTTTAGTCTCGCACCTCAAGACATGGATGTTCTTATGAAAAATAAATCAAAGACTTTTAGTTTGAAGAATCTCTGAATCTAAACACACCTACTCTGGCTATTAGTGAAACGTGGAAGAGACAGATAATCATTTATGCCAAAGGTGCCGACCAGGGTTTGAGTGGGGAACTGTTTAACAAGATCTGCTCAGAAAAAAGAAGAGAGTAGCTCATGATAATTTACACAGTAAGTCATGTATCATTCTGAAGGATTCCAGAAGCTCAGTCTGAGATAAAATATAGCAGTATAGAGGATCATCAGACATCTTTTTTAGTAACAGAGAACTCACTGTGTCTGCCATCTCTTTTGGTACAAAAGACAACACAGCATAAATGAGTAACTTTAAAAATGCATGGCTGAGGTTTCTTTTAAGGTATTTCAATAGGGACCTATTGAAATAACAATTAACATACTCAAAGAAAAATCCAGAGTACTTCAGGAAGGGCTTATTCTCATAAAAGAACAAAAATGAATATGTAACCTTAGTTAAAAGAAAGAAAATGGCTTTGTGATTTGGAAAATGTCTGTTCTCAGGTAATGTAAGGGGTTCTGAGCATAACTGAACTTACACTTGGTCACACAAGGTTCACTATATTCTAATGGAAAAATACAAAGCAGCATTACGAGTTCTAAAATAGCTTAAGGAAAACAGGTAATTAGAGAAGCTCATTAACAAAACAAAATTTAAGAACCTCTTTGCTGTAAATTTTAATTGGTGAAAGTCATTCATTTATTCTGTCTTTTCTCATAGCACATTCAGATAATGAAAACATAACAGCTTTATTTCCAGTAAAACACTAGATAAAATGCGTTTTCTACATTGCTTACCTGTTTTCATTTCTAACAAGCGCTTTTTCTTTTGTTGCCTCTCTTGTTTTTCTTTTTCTGCTTTCTCCTTAGCTATTTTAGCACGCCTCTGTTTTTCTTCTGCTTCCCTTCTTCTCATATTCTCCTTTACTGCTTGCTATGAAAAAAAAAGTAATATAGAGTTCCATTAAAACTGAAGTCTTAGCAAAAACAAAGCTGAACCTTAAAAACAAAGAAAAAAGCTTTAAAATCACATCTCCTAACTAACCTTAATTTATCAAGCCAAATAAACATTTTGCATTCCATATTTAGTACATTTTATTCAGAAGAGTAAGCAAATTCAGAATAAATACATTAAAAGCATACTAATAGGCCCCAAATAGGGATTATAAATTCAGCAAGAAAAACAGCTTAAGGATACACACGTTAATGTAGGAAGAACTCAAAATATCTAAACCACCTGGTTTTACAAAACTGTTTGTATATTACTATTTGCATTTCTAGAATAGTTTCAACATCTATTCTTTCTCATGCTGCCACTATACCAAGCAAAACAAGGCTGCTTGGTTGACTTAGCTGTGCATTTTTCTTATTTTTATCCACATATGCATTAATTCACTGGGTTTATAAATTCTTGTCTTCTGGTTATTACCCATACAACATTGTTTATTTTGAATTATAAATAAGTACTCCAAAGCTTCCAATGAAGCCAAAACAGAACTAAGAGTTTCAGAGTTTTTAAATCATTATTTTGCATATTCAGACATGAAGCAAAAAAACTGTGTCACTGTCCTGGTTCCGGCTGGGACAGAGTTAACTTTCTTCCCACTAGCTGGGGGTGTGTGCTGTGTTTTGGGTTTGGTATAATAGGAGCGTTGATGGCCCATTGATGTTTTGGGTGGTGCTGGGTGGTGCTTGCACAGGGCACTTTTCGGCCTCCCATGCCCTGCCAGGTGCATGGTAAGCTGGTGGGGGGAGCATAGCCGGGGTGGTTGACCCAGCTGGCCAATGGGGTATTCCATACCATGTGACGTCATGCTCAGTATAAAAACTAAGGGTGTGGGGGGAGAGCCTGGGTCCCGGGCTCTCGTTCGGTTCGGCGGGTGGTGAGCAATTGCGTTGTGCATCGCCTGCTTTGTATATTGTTGTTGTTGTTATCACTGTTACTATTACTGTTCTACTTCGTTTTATTTCAATTATTAAACTGTTTTTATCTCAACCCGCGAGTTTTCCTACTCGTGCCCTCCCGATTCTCTCCCCCATCCCACCGGAGCAGGGGGGTGAGCGAGAGGCTGCGTGGTGTTTAGGTGCTGCCAGGGTTAAACCACGACAGTCGCATTCAATAATTTTTTAACAAAGCTATTTTAAGATTCCTATTTCATTATTTTAGTGTTAGCTATGTACACTGGTAAATTCTCAGTGCTCTACTGTGGCTTGCATTAAATGTAAAGTGCATCTATTCCTCTTTGCAGAAATTTCCTCTTTTCAGAATGCAGTTACACACAAAATCTCATCTTTCACAATAGATCAAAGTGTCCCCTCCTACAAAATGGCTAACATCTTCATAAGGTCTGAGGCAGAGGCTGTACGTTTGCAAGGATAATTAATGTCTCATAATTGTTTTTAGTAGGAAAATGTCCAGCACTCAGAAAAAAATGTAAGAATGGACTGAAGAGTACTATAAAGCACAGATGAATGTGGATTACAGCAGTATTTGCACGGGCACTGGTTGTAGTAGCATCACTGCAATAGATAGTGACCAAAAGGAAGGAAAAAAATCACATAAATCTTGTGAGGAAACACCTGTCTTTGATAACTGAAGAAGAATAAGCTTTCAATCATGAAAAAAGACAATGAAATGGACTTTTTAAAAAAAGCAAAACTGTACTTCCACAGTGTCTTCTCCAGAGTCACCTCTCTCAATTTTCTTGATGCTGCGGAAGGAGGGGAGAAGCCTACTACAAAATGCTAAAATTCTGGATTGAGTTAATTTTAACAAATTATTTGGTGATTTTCAGACTGAGCATTCTGTAAAATAAACTGCTGGGCAAAACTCAAAATGGGACTCGAACACAAGAACAATTTTGGCAGAAATTACACACTTTCCTAACAGAGTGACCAAGGAAATTTCTACTTTGCATCTACTTTTTCCCCCAAAATAATACCAGTAGAACTCAGCCTCAAACTGCAGTCATTCAAATGTAGGTGTCTATTCCTTTCTAATCATACTGATCAACTGCGCTCAATTTAAGTAGGTCACACCTTCATATCCAGTGTAAATTGGATGCTTTGGACTATCGCACCTTGCCTCCAGCTTTTCTCTAGCAGGACACTTGGTCTTCCATAAGTTCTTGGAACAACTTAGAATTTCAGGCTGATGATGTCTTGGCTACGATTTAAGACACCTCTCTAGGATACTAGGCACTTCTGTTATTAGGTCTCCTTTGAGACATCAGGTAGACAACTCTCCAAATTCCACTAACTGTACTAAGTATGCATCTCCCTTGACTAGAACATGAGATTAGACACTCAAGCTCACATACAGATGCCAATGTTTAGAGGTCTATGCCCTAGAGTCAAATCCTATCCTACATGTTCTGTGTGTTTTCAACACAAAACATAGGTGTCTAAAGTTCTGCAAAATGTTTATACCAAGAATTGTCACAAACTTGACTGAGACGAACACACATCTGTCTCTCACACTGTTTGCATTTCGAAAATTAAATGTCTTAACGCTTCCTTGCTCAAAAGGCCTAAAAAGTTAGACATGGTCTGACCACATCTGCTATATACGAGCAGCATTGCATTCAGCATACAGCACAGTATCAAAGTTAACTTTCTGAAGAATTACCAAACTATACACATTTTGCATACCATGCCAAGGCCTAGAGTTTCCGAGATGGAGGCATTCTTGGGTTCTCTCTTGTGCTCTCCAGGATCGTTTCTGATTTTTATTCAAGTATTTGCATAATATAAAAGAAAAATACTCTAGAGTCTAGGGAACAAACTCTTACTTGGTTGCTCTTCTTCTGGTTCTTTTAAGTCACGTTTCTGCTGCAGAGCAACCTAGTGTCGATAGGAGCAAGTGGTTTCTATAGCCCTATGATTAGTGTACTGTCTTGGACATAAGAGTTGTTGACACAAGGCCTCTTCCCTCCCTCTCCTACAACTGCAGGAAAATTCTAACCATTAGACAAAAAAAAGAATAGGAAATACTACAATTGCTTCATCTTATTTCAGAAAGCTATCCTTCCAAGGAAGGCAATGAGCCTGTTAGCAGTACCTCTGATGTTGTGAAAGCACAGAAGGTTAACAGAGATGTCCAATACCTAAGATGTTCCACTGACTGTACCAGGAATTTAGCTTCTGGAGTTAAAGCACTGAAGGTAAGGTGCTTCACCCATTTTTTTGGATATGGCCAACTTACTGTGCTCTAGGTTTGGTGCTCACAGGGTGTGCATAATAGCTGTCACAGCCACCAAATAACACTGAAGTACAAAGTGCAGTCCAAAGTTAGCTATGAACCTGAAGTCTATGGCTCCAGATTTAAACATGGTTTTTTAAACATTTTAAACAAACATTTTCACTAATTGAGAACAAAAAAAGCATTATAAGTAGGTAAGTACTGCACGTAAATTACCAACTTTTCTTGGCAACAAGGATGACTGAACTTCACTTTCCCACACCTACTGGTGACTTAAGTAGTCTTTTAGTTTTGGACTTTTTAAGAATCCAATGATTTTTCAGCACTAAATTTAAAAGTCTTTTGAGCTAAGTTCTCTACTGACAGAAACTGAAGGTGGTTGGCATCCTAATCAAGACCAATGCTAAACAATTCTGAAAATCAGACCTCAGGTGTCTCACGCTAGGCATCTCAAAAATCTTTTCCAAAAAGTCTCAAAACTGAGCAGCTACTCAATATTTTATTTAGTGTCATTGAATGATAAGTGGTTTCATGCCTTATCTACACACCTTTTTCATATAGCCTTCAAACTGTGCTCTGCAAGACAGAATTATTAATTTTCCTCAAGGTTTCTTCTATCATGCTCATCAATAATATCTAACTGTTTTGAAGCATTAATTAATCTATCTTTATAACACCGCTGTGAAGCAGGGGTTAGTATCAGTGCTAATTTTACAGACACAGAAAAGAAATATGGGGAAATTAAGGTAAAGCACAACCACTTCTTTGAGTCTCCAATTCAAGATGAACCTAAGCATTTAGAATTCTTATTCTACAGCATTTAAATGGGAGGTGTGGATTAAATATCAGAAATTAAAGTAATACAACTATTTCATAATATTTAGCCATTTTGAAATCAGACTCCTTAGTTTCAAATTAGGCACTGATCAAGTTAGGCACTGATCAAGTTAGGTCTAATCAATGCGCATATTGAAAAATCTGGCATATATAACTTGCCAAGCAAAATTATTCTGATTGAAGACTGTGCCTTCTAGGTTTTTAGCTGTTAAACTCTGAAGTAGCAGAGGCTTGGTAATCTTTACATGTTCCAATATGTTTGCTAAATATGGGTTCCATTTTAAGTCCTTTCCTCAAAATAGATGGACATAGGAATTTCAAACCCTTTCTCAATATCTATGAAAGAAGTATTTTTCCCTATCTACACCCTCAGACATGTCTGAAATCATTAAAAAAAAACAACCAACCAAGCAAAACCAAACAAGACTGGGAAACATGCAAGCAACTTCAATAAGTGTGTTGTAATGATAAGCGCAGGCTGCAATGAGGAGTAGATGGTAAAATGACTAATTGAATCTTTCTACACACCAATAGGCATGAGTTGGATCAGTGCTCCAGACTTTGTCACAGCGCTCCTGCTCAGATAACATTCCTGCAGGAGTGTAGCCAGTAAGTTAAGCTATGTAATCAGAGGTAGCCAGATGTGACACAAGTCACCTTTTCCAAGTTATCCAAATTAATAAATTCATACACAATTGGGGACCTGTCTTTTTATTCTTCCATTTCTTCATTGAGAAAGAGTTGCTTACCATCCAAGTGTTCAGAATCCAAGAGAAAAAACTATTTTTGCAAAGAAAGCTTAAAAAAACCAACCGAAAACAACCACAACCTCCACACAAAATCGACAACCTCTTCCTGCCCCCCCAACTTTACCAAATCTGAACATAGTTATAAATCACCAAGATAACGATCCCCACTAATCCTAAATAAGAGCTCTATAAAAGTATTTTGAACTTATATAGCCATCAGCTTTCCCAAAGTTTTTTGTTTTTTTTTAAGTTGAGGGATATACCAGTCTTGAGTATGTATTCTGAAGTATATCATCAAAACAAACAAACAAACAAACAAAAAAAACCCCAACAAAACAAAACCCCTATTATTAAAATTTGTAAGCACAATGAAAATGCATTTGGAATCAAAAAATACCTAAAGAAAAATAAAATTAGATTTCCAAAATAGCTCAAGCTTTTATGATGAGCTAGTAAGTGCAAACGTTTGTATACACAATGCAGATGCCGCCCTGCGATACAAGGACAGACCTAACCTCCACATCTATGACTATTTTAGATGACTCTAAGGCAAAGCTCTGCTAACTAACAGTGAGAGTGAATTATGCTTATAACTATGTTCTGAGCTCTATACAAAAGGAGCTACCCAACAATAACCTGGATCAGCCCAATGTCTGTTTCTCAAATATAATTCAAATATTTAAAATAATAATAAAATAACCATTGTTAGCCCCTCCCCCCAAAGATCATCCTTTTTAAAGAGAAAAGAAGAAAGCAAGCATTTAAAATGCATAAAACCTAAAATCCTAGGCAATCTATTATCACAAAAATTCAAGGTCCTTAGAAACAGACCGAGTTTGAGGAAAATATGCTATTTTTTTAAGCCAGGATAAGGAGCTCTGAGTTTCCATAGCAGGGAACCTGCTTACAGACGTGCACCTTGACACTGATCAAGTGCTGCAGGCAAATGAAAAATTAAACGAAATAAAATCTTGGGTCTGGATTTTGGATGGGAAGAGCGTGCAATACAAATATAGAATATTTGTTAGAATATTTATTTTTAAGTAAATAACAAGCATCCTTTAAACAGAAAATGCAGTTGTATTTAAAAAAGGTAGAGTTTCAGATTTTCCCCCTTCAGGTTATACATGCATAGAAGCAGGTCAATTTTAAATTACATTCATTGTTATTAGGAATTTTCAATTCTTTCAGAAAGAAATAATCCACAAATAATAATTCAAAACTCCATTATCCTTAGGATATCCTAAGAATTTATGATGTGCAAAGTAAAATTTTTGATAGGAGTATCAGATACCATTTGAGGAGGAAGAAAATTATTTTTAGGTTGGTCAGTAACTGAAAGATTACAAAGATAATTTCTAAGAAACATTAGGCATAAAATAAACAGATTGTACCATGAACATTGTCCTGAAGTTGTTTAAGTCCGTTAAAAACTCCTCCACTGAAACTTTCTTCAGATCAATGGCATAATATCCCATCACGTTCTGATAGAGTTTTTCCATGTTCTCATGCATCCGTGAAAGTTTCTGAAAATCTTCTTTGGCATGAACTAGAAAGCTGTATGCTGCTGTTAAGGCTGCAAGAATACTCAGTAAATCCAGTCAAACCCACAGTTTTACTTAACATTGATCTGTATTTCATACACATTTTTCATTTGCATCAAGTGAAGTATCAAAAGAATTCTTTCCATGTCATATATGCTTCCTAGTATTTACTGTCTATATTAGGCCTATGAATAAATCAGGGTGCTTTCATCAAATTTTCTCAGCCACTTTAAATTTAACGATTATTCCATTAGCATATAATTTTGTATGAAATTAAATGTATGGGACTAATCTAATTTCAAGCACCTATGTAGTTTATTTAGTATCACTATCTCCTTATTGAAGCTAAAGGTTTAGGTATATAAATTACAATTTATATGGAATTTAGGTACAGATACCAGTAACTAACCTGAATACTTTAGTATATCAAGAAATAGTATAGTTCCTACTAAAATTAGAGTAAAAATAGAAATATTAATAAACAACATTATTAAAAGTAAAAACTATGAAAGCTTAAAAACTTCATCTTAACTGCTTTTTTTTTAAATGCTGTTGTAGCAACAGCAATGCATTCATTTCTATTCCTGGTGGCTGCATCAGGTATTTATGCTTTTTCTAAGGCTATTTGCAATGTCAATACAACTTAATTAAATTAGAGGTCAAACAATAGAACTACCTCTACAAGAGATAGACAATTTATAAACAGCACCAAAATACTGCATTACATAAATGAAATAAAAAACCTATGTTTACTCAAGAATTTTGATAATATAGTTTCTCAAAGTAGCTCAAAGAAGAAATATTGTGTGCAGTCATTTCCTTATGTAGGACAACTTCATAAAGTGTTTACTTTAATGGAATGGTAGCTAAACAAATATTTATGTTCCATTATTTTCCTGCTGCAGGAAATGCTACAAAAGATAAGAAATGACAATTTTACCTTTACTCCCAATTGCCCACCCCAACTATTGCAAAAGAGAATTTACTGTATTTGTATACTTCATACTACAGATACATACACTATGGTCACTTTATTTTATGAAACACAGGATTTTTAATCAAGTGCATTAAAATGTAGACAAACAGAATTTTTGTCCACCATGCTGCTTTAAATACACAGTAACAATTTACTGCTGGGTGAGTGCTTTCACCTTTCAGGGTTTTTGTGACGCGCTCTTATTTTAGTTTTGTTTGAAGGCTGAATCCCATTTGAATTTCACTGTTAAATGTCCTTCTGGCTTGTTAACGTTGCTTTTAAAATACCAAGTAAGCAGTTAATAGTTTTCTTTGTGATTTAGAATCCATGCCAGAAAGTCATACAATTATGTTCTCAAACACATGCAGGAAAGGAGAAATAATGTGCTTTCACAACATTCAAATTGGTCACTATGATGGCTGTTAGCTGGGTCTGTAGGGGCAGAACAGTCTCCACTAAGAAAGTCTTGTAGAAAAGGACTAAGAAAGCCTAGATCTTGATGATTTTAAATGATACATCTTCCATCACGCCCCAACCACTTGATTTCAGACTTTCTCTTCCTCTGACAAGGCTCCTTAGCCAGTATGAGCTTCTTTCCATGTTTCTATTGACTTCACAAGATGCAGCTCGTGAGCAGCTTCAGACTGCCTGTGCTGGCTAGCAACAGCTCAAAGAGAACTGATGTTGCTGGCTCACTTTTTCTTCCATATCAATTTGAATCTCTCTCCTCTACTTAGCTCCCAAGATGCACAAAACTTACAGCAAGCTACCTTTCAGAGTTGAGTTTCTTTAGAATTCTTAAGGATGTTAAAAAGCTATTGGTGGGACAGTGAGGAAAGTTGATGAGAGGTTAGTATGTAACAGCTGCCCAAATATTACATAAAAAAAGGATTATGAGAAACAAGACACAACAAATACAAGTTAGGACCATCAAAAGAAATGTCAGCAGTTCAAAAAAACCAAACAAMCCAAAAACCAAAAAAAACCAAACAACAAACAACTGTAATAAAGGAAAACAGTAAAATTAATGCTGAGTGAAACTAGAAACAAGCATTTCTACATCCTGTTTATTTTTGATGCTACAATTTAGGATACTTATTATTTGTGATTCTTAGATCATTAACAGAACTTAGGGAAAACTACACTATTTTTTGCAGTTATGAGGCTGTTTATTTCCACAGAGTGGAAGGGTAAAGGAAAATTAGATACATTTGTTTTGTTGTCACTATGTATAAATGCCATACATCAAACGTTCTAGTAACTTTCTTCAGTTTTCTAGGAGGGGAAAAAAAACTGAGGAAAAAAAAAGTTAAAATTATCAATAAAATGTATACTTCACCTTGTAAATGAATGACATGTAAATGAATGATATCCTGGAAAGGAAACTTGGGGGGGGTGGGGAGGTGAGAAGGACAAAATCTCTGTGATATTCTGCAAGACATAGCTAACGTTACAGCCATGTTAATAGAGCCCATATAGGCTGCTTAGTTTATACTGTTAAAACTGACTCCCCTTGAATACGTGATGCACAATTTTAAACTCAAAATACAGCACTCTGGAAAGATGTTTTACTGTCCAGTATTTCAAGGCCAGACACAATGAATCCTGAGATTTTTATTTTCCGTCTGGTGCATTATGGGATACCTTAAGCTCTTGGCATTCTACTGAGACTGTGCTTCAATTTAGGTATTTTTAGTAAGTCCCCTTCCTTTTTTCCTTAAATGTGGCTTTTGTTAGCCAGCACTAGCTAAACTGGAGACAACAGGGAATACTACTGACTACAGCAATCCCAGCTGTAATTATTATGAACAGGTTGATATATATGCATTATGAGCTACACAATTCATTGGCTTTGGATGAATGAAGACAGAAGTACAGCAGAGCTGCAACACAGGTGGAAGGAAAAGGAAATCAAGAAGTTAGGTATTTGTTAACTTTTTCTTAAGTGGCTTCACTTCACAGACTGCCTTTTTGGACTCACGAGGCTACAGATCATCATTCTGAATCATCATTCCATCATTAATGGAACAGGAAAGCAACACAGGGCTGAGACAAGTAATATCTGTGGCAAAATTTCTAACTGCTGTATGTTTGGTCTTGCATATTCATGGCAGCTCTTTTCATAGTGAATTGCTTGTCTGAAGTTTATACTGATTTTAATGCATTGTGCTATATAAAATACTAATACAGTGCAGGGTATCAAACCAACTAAAAGCAGCTGTTACCCTAGAGCAGATAAYGAATGATGTTAATCTGTACCAAACATTTCCTTAAAAGACCCCATATTCACCACTTGCGATTTTTTCACAAACTAACCTACGTATTAAGTGTAGACAATCCAAAAAAGGAATATGATTCTGCATAAGAACAAAAGATTAACAAGTGCATAGATGCTGCATATATTTTAGCAGAATCTTCAAAATGGAACTGAGACTGCCACTACACTAGCCAGCAACAGTCGCCGTAAAAACACAGCAAACTTTTTGAAGACTAGTGCAAAAGGACTTTGAGGTCACTTCAAACCAGAATTTCAACAAATTATTTTCTTCTAAGGCCAAAGGGCCTGTTGTAGGGCTCTGTGAGGATTTCCCACATCAAATTCTTGGGAAAATAGTTGCAATTGCTGAAAAATATGTGTCATTGAGAMTTCCTTTTACATACATATAATAGTTCAAGAAACACACAGAAATGTTTAGATTTTTAAATTAGTACCTTCTGAAGAGTATTTGTCAAATAATACCTTTTCCTTGACTCACTCACTCCTACTTATCTCTATGTTATAATACTAAAACAAATTGGCATGTATTTGTATCACACAGAGCTGCTGCATCCAGTGTGTATACCCCATACATTATGAGCAAAACCAGAGCTAGCTGTAATACACACCTGAAGTCCAGACCAGATATTAAAGACCTGTGTAAAGGAATTATATACTTAAGTTAAATTTACATTGTTTGTCAAAGCCCTATCTCATTCCTGTCCACACAGTCAACATCTTGACCCTCTCCCAAAGAGCAACATACAACCTTTTTTCACCTAACGAGCTCAGGTCCTGTAATCTTCCAAAGTCCTTAGGACGCTAGGACATCTTTCAGTCTTCAGTTTGTTTATGTTGCACAGAGAGAAGTTCAAACTATGAGGCCGATTAAGTAACCAACAGTTTAGAGACAGCATGTAGTCTCTTCCTTGCAGATGAAATGAGTTTCTTCTACCTCACTTGAATCAGGCTCTGACTTGGGTAAGTGCTGTTCCTTCCTTCTCTTTTTGCAATGTCAACAAATTAACTTAAACGACAAGGAAAGAGGAATAGAGAACTGATCAGAAAGAAAGGATTCTGTTCCTAGCTGAAAGGCAGCAACCAACTCGTTGTCTCTCAAGTATTAGTTCCATAAGCTTCTGTGAAAATCGCCATCAACACTCCGTTCAGTGGTAGGCTGAAACTTGTCAAGAGTTTCTCAGCTGCTACTTAGAAAATCATGAGATGTGAGCTGGACTGATAAAGTGCATGTTGACTAAATTACTTAATTAAGCTTTTAATATGCAATTTAAACACTCTCCATAAACCCACTAAATTTTTATTTTGAACGTACAAGTGTATTTTGCTCATTGTGCTTTTTATTGAACATTTCACTCAATGGATTTAATACTCTAGATCAATATCAAGTCAATATTCTTTGACTTTCCTAATTAAAGCAAACAGAAGAACTGCAATAGTAACTATTTCTTTTTAGCTAGTATATGTAAGATGACTGACAAACTAGCACAATCTAATATATAGGAGAAATATTCATAATTATAGACTTTGTCAATAAAAGAGTGCACCAACTGTGCATATATCTGACTTCCTAAAGAAACAAGAATGCTAATCAGTTCATTAGGGGCCTTTGGGTTGTGATATTTAGCAACAGGATGTAATAGCGTGCTTGTCCATGGAGCCTAATTGTACTCAGGATGAAAAATTATTTCCAACAAAGCACCATCCTTCCTTTTCCAGATTTCCTGCTGGTTTCTTTTTATGAGCTGCATGCCTTTCAAGACACCAGCATCATTCAGCTTCCCTTGTCATAGGAATAAAAGTAAAGACAGGTCCAGGCTTCATCATGCTGTGCAGGATTATCTAACCTTTACATCAAACCTTTTTTGCTTCGTAATTTATTAAGTTCCTGTTTTTCTAAAAGTGAGCTTCTTTAATTAGTGTGTTCACAGACATTACTAGAAACCATATGCAACTTTACTGTTTTGAAATTACTGCCTGTCTGCTGGGAGAGGAAGTAGGTGAGGGCAAACTATTCCTGTTCATAATATTTACTGTTCAAAATATTGTATTTGAATAGTCTAATACAATGAAATATGTAGTATGGCTGGTTCTACCTGTACTGACTTATTCTGAGTAAGACCAAATATTCATCTCACCTGTTTCTGACAGCAGTCAATACCCAATGATTGGGGAAAACAAGAAGGAAACTTGGTAAGCATAGCATGATTATTCAACTGATGTAGTATTTAGTTTCTAACAGTCTGCACGCTAGTGATTTTTCTGAGCTAAAGCTACCTCTGGACTACTGTGTTTAATAGCTCCAAATGTACTTACTATCTTTAGCTAACTATCTAAGCCTTATATGAAACTTATTTACATTTTCAGGCTCTACAACGTCCTAAAAGTAAATGCTACAGTTTAATTGTCGTGTAAGAAAACATTTCCGTTTGTATGTTTTAACCTGCTGGACAGTATTTTACATGAGATGAACCCTGGTTATTTGTAAGACACAATGAATATGTTCCTAACTTTCCTCCTGTATGGCATATAAAATTACAAGTATTTTTACTATATTTTCCTAACTTTTTTGATTTTCCACCTTCAGAGTCCTAATTTATTAAAACATCCCTGATGCAGAAAGTATTGCATACTGCTGATCATTGTCACCATTCTCTGCCACATCAGTAGTTATACAGTATACTTTTTGAGATGGGGTGATGGAAGCACTCAAGAGTATTACTGGTTTTTATAGCAACTTATTTCAGTTTTCTGCTTGCTCTTAACTACAGTTGTTCTCAATTGTTCTAACATAAAGTTGTTCCTCCAGATCTATTACTATTCAATAATCATTGAAGTTCACTTGCTCTTTTGTCAGCATCTGCCAGTATCTCCCTTTTGACATGAGGTTGTGTGTTTTTTTTTTTTTTTTTTTTCAAGCTTAAGACGTTATTCCAGAAAATATAATCACTGCAGTTCTGACGTAGCAAATTCCTTTCCTTGGAAGTCTTTGTTAATACACCTTGTTGAAAGGTGCATGGAAATTCAGTTATGCTCTAGCAACCGTCCTACCTTTATCTGCATGCTGTAATAGATCTGCAAGGGATTGTTTCTCTTTACAAAACCCACGCTGACTCTCCCCCATCATATTATATCTAACATATATACATGTTGGTTCTGTTTTTATTTAGTCTTCATCAGTTTTCTTGGTAGAGAAGCCAGACTTGCAGATCCTCCTTGTAGCCCTTTTAAAAAACTCAGGTGCTTCTTTTCAGCTTTGATTCCTCTGGTGTCTTTGTAAGAGACCAACTGGCAGCTCTYGGCGATAAGCCGGGAGAGGTCTGAGAGGGGGTACCGACCCTCCACCTGGCGAAAGCAGGCAGGGAGGGTCGGGAGGGGATCTCTCAGCGTTAAGCCGGGAGGGGTCCGAGTAGTGGTGAGTCATGACTGCCCGGGAAACGTCAGTGCTCAACTGCTCCCCCGTTATTGAGAAACTGAAGGAGTATAATGCATGCCCCTCACCACCAGGGAAGATCTGGGCTCATAATAATTGGCATAATCCAGAAGTGGTGGCAGAAAGAATTACCACACTTGCTAAAGAGAAAAAACTGCGACCAGGAAAAGGAAAAGCTATAGTGTGTGCTGTGTTAGGAGCAGCACTAGTGGCAGCTCAAAATAACAGGCGTCTGACGCAACATGCTTTTGGGGAGGTAGATCTACAAGTTCAACAAGTGTCAAAGATGACTCTGCAAAATCGATTAGCTTTAGATATGTTATTGTTAAAAGAACATGGAGTATGTAGAATGTTAAATTTAACAGAAGGGGAATGCTGTATCGCCATTCATAATGCCTCCACCTCTATAGAAGAAGCTCGCGCAAAGGTGAAGGAAATCGCCGACAAGACCGGAGAATTGTTCCAAGCAATGCAGCCAGCAGACTGGTTTGGAGGATGGAGTCCCAGATCCTGGATCGCGTCGCTGTTAAAATCTCTTGGACTCACGGGGTGGGAGAGATGGCTTGTAAATATTGGCCTGATGATACTAAGTGTATTTTTGTCTCTAATGATAGGCCTTGCAGTAATTAGGTATATGATTTCTCACCTTCTATCCTCTCTCTCTCCCTCTGTCTGCTATGTACAGATCACAAAGGTCGAAGAAGATCTTGGAGTGTTTGAGCCACGGGGTGGTGTAAGAGACCAACTGGCAGCTAACATCAAGGCCAACTTGTAACCCACTGGAACACAGACCTGTTTTCCAGCGACAGGAGACAAAACTTGATAAGGGAGCAGGGGGTGGAGATCCCCTGAGCCTGTCCGAGGAATGTCTCAAACACTCACAAGACTGAGGGATGGTGAATCCCAGGAAGGCTCCTCTGTAGAGAGTTAACTGGGTCTGGCCTTGGGAGAAGAAATATGACGACACCGTAAGTCGGCCAAATAAGGGAGTATCCAGGTAAGTGCTAAGAAAACAAGGACTAGTGATAAAACGAAAGAAACAACTACTTGAACTGAGTGAACTATCCTAATTAGCATACTAAAAAATCCACCCACCAGCAGGAAAAGCCCCCTACCCAACAAAGCCCCTTCCCCACTGAATATGCGCAGTAAAAAGAAAGGACACTGTGACTTTAAGTGAAGACGAGGCATACAAGAACCAATAGAAGCGAACTACGAAACTGCCCCTGTAGCAGAGGGGCAGTCTGAAGTGAATGGTGGGCATAAAAGGGGAAGGCAAGTGCCTTGGGGGGACTCTTTCGACTTTCGATCTGGGGACTTGGGACTCATTTCGGGAACTTTTGAAGGAGCGCTCCTGCGGACCAGAGACCCCCATCGGCTGGACCAACGCTGGAACCTGGACCGGTGATCTCTTTCTCTCTCTTTCTTTCTCTCACTCTCTCCTTCTCTCTTTCTTTTATTCTTTTACCTTTTCCTAGTAAGTAATGCAAGGCATAAACTCCCACAGCAGTGGTGAGCAACAGGTTTTTCTGCTACCCAATTATTTAATAAACTCCCACATCAGTGGCGAGCGGCAAGTTTTTCTGTTATCCARTTATTTACYAATGAGCCTAGCTATAGAGTAAAAGTCTTTGCTTATGTACAGACCTTGAGTGTCRTTTCACCTTAATCCATACYRARGGAATTTGTGAATCTGAGTCACCTCTCCCGCACAGGCGGGACGTGACAGTCTTGGGCTAACTTAGTTCATGTAAGAATCTGTAGTCCAGTAGGTTTGTATCTAAGTTCATTTTAAAATCTTTTCAAGTCTTTTGTGACCACTGGTTACTCCTGGGTATTTATTGCTATTTGTTTTATATTTTCCTTCTACTGACTCCTTTATTTGAGATCATCCTTCCATTCAAAATATTGCACAGTGGGGTCAACCGAAGTTCTCCCTAGAGAAAACTGATGCAAAGAACAAATTTACCTTTATGGCTATGGCTTATCTTCTTGGAACACACTGACAATCTACGTCTTCTCTGGCAGGATTACAGATTTTGAGATGCCTGAAAAAGATGACGTGTAGATCCTCCTTTGCATTTCCTAAGATGATCACTATCCTTTTTAAGCAATCAGTAGACTGTTCTAATGTTCTTCATATATGGGGATGGAATTTCAACCCCTAGAAAAGTTATGGTATTTATTGACAAGGTCCACCTATTTACCCTATCTGACTTCTATTATATTTTAACTTTTCACACTATTTCTCTACAACTGTGACTTACTCGGTCTTAAATACAATTTATAACCTTATATCACAGTATTCCACTCACTTCCTGCCATCAACTTTCAGAAATGCCCAATATGTCAGTAACACAGAAGGAAATGAGGCATCCTACATAATCATTTTTTTATTTTAGATGTTGGATATTAGCATAGAAATACATATTTATTCCTCAACTTACTTTTCCCGTGCTCTCCTTCTTAAGTGAAGCTAATTTTTTCAGGGTATTCTTCACTCATTCTCAACTGAATTTTGCTAATTTCTTTCATATCTGTTTTATAGGTATGGAAGTTTTATAACCACATCTCCAAAGAAAGTTGTATACTAAATTATCTGTTACTTCAAACCCTAGTCCTCAGCTTAAAAATGTAAAAGGTTATAGGGTATTTTAAGTGCCAGCATCATGACTATTTTGAATTAGATGATCATTGTAGGTTCCTTCAAACTGAAATATTCTGTTCTATTCTAACGGATTAAGAAGAGTCTGCCCTTTTTCATAGGTTAGATTTCTTAATAAGTGCTTCCCATTCCTAACTTCCTAGACCACACATAATTTTCTTAACCAAGCACAGACTTTGCATAGTCCTAGCAATACTTCTGAGAAAGCTATCCTGGATAGATCTTCCTCTAACTTCCTAGCAATAGTTCATCTCTTGCCTTCAGGACCCCTCTCCTAGTTCTCCTATTATGCTATTGGCTTCTTCAGGGACAAAACTTGTGTTTCGTACTATAGAGACACCATGCTGGTGGGCTGCAACATATCTCTCAAAAACACGTTGAGCTGGAAAAAAAAGCCAGCAACAACAACAACAACTAAAACAACCTCACCAACAAAATACCCGACCTTACAAAAAATTAGTAGCAACATTGAAAGGTTACAGATAACCCACAGAGTCCAGAGAAGGCCTAAAGCTAAGTTGTAAACACTTTGGTTGCAGCTAGTCTACTGAAGAGGAAACTGGCCCTAATGCAGCAAGAACCAGTATATCCACTTGGCCTCAGGGTCCCTTGCCATCTTTTATTTAATAGTATGAGATTAATCAAGAGGACTGTCTCCTGAGTCCCCCTGCCTTTGTACATAACAAAGTAGTCTTCCAGCTAGGTAATAACCTAACCATGCCTGCAGAGGAAATTTCAACCTGCTCTCTCTATCTGCTGATATTTCTGCTTCCAGATTAGTCTCAGTGCCAAGCATATATGACCATCATCCGGTAGGGAGGTTTAAGTGAAAGAATGTTTTTTTCTGCTTTAATTAAGTATATTCATGTCACGAGGCTTTCTTATGAGAGAGACAGGCAGTGAAGTTGGCTGCAGGATTTGGAGTAAACAGTGAGAAAAGGAGTTTTGGCAAAAATAAGACCAGAAAACAGTTTTCACATGCTATGAATCTCACTTCTGAAATAAGAGAAATTTTTTGGTTCTGTGGTTGCATGTACAAAAACATTCACAGTGGTAATGCATACACTAGAAAACAAATAAACACAGGGTGACAGACATCTTTTTCTAAGATATTCTCACGTAAAAAATCATTTAACACTAAAGTGAAGTGCTTAACATTCCTATTATAACTACTTTTCACTAAGTTAAGAAACTTATACACAGTGTAAAACCTGACAGTAAGCATTTTTCTCCTCATTCTATCCACTACAGATGAATCCTTTAATTGGACTGTTCATGTGTTTAGTTTTTGAGAGGAAAAAAGAATTATATTTTTCAAAAATAAATGCTACAGACTGCACAGAAGTTATGCAAAAAAATTAAAGTTTAAGGTTATGCAGTTAAATTACTTCTGGTTTTTTTTTTTTTAAAGAATACTCCAAAGGATATTGACATTTTTGCTACAAACTTATCATGCTTTTCTTCAGGAACCGGAAAAGTCTGCAAATCCTTCTCAAGCTGTTGGAGTTGCCTTTCCATATGCTTCAGGCTCTTCTCCAGGTTTTCTGCAGAGACTAAAATACAGAACATTCATTCTGTTAACACCTTAAACAAGAAACATTGTTTGGAAAATACATGAGTTAAAACCTTACCCAAATCAGCATACTGCGTTTTTAATTCTGAAATAAAAGCACACTGAACAAATTACAATGCAAGATGAGGGGGTCACTCTACAATGTTCAGTTCCCCTCACTTATGAGGTTGCCTTATTCTGATTAAATGTATGCCGTTTGAACACTGCGTTTTGTTTTATTTTTATGCATAAGGTTTTGCACTACAATTAACAGTCTGTTTTAAACAACCTGAGATATACATATGCCAGTCTGTGTCTTCTGATTAACCAAAGGCCAAGTTTTGAAGCTACTCCAAGAACCACAAAGCTTTCTTCAATCTCTTTCTGTTAAAACAGAAAATACAAACATCTGTATGGAAGATCATGAAGAAAATAAGACCCTCAAAACATAGAGAAAATGGGGCTATTAAACACCTACGCATGAAACCTGAGACTCAATTCCCTAGTTTGAAAGCACGATGCCTGGTAAAAAACACAACAGAATTTGTCAGATGGAAAGTGCTTTCCAAGCTGGAGGGAAGTGCAAGCACATGAGAGGGTGCTGCACAGCAAAACAGGGACTTAGGGAAAAGAAAAGAGTAGAGATGAAACACCAGGGATTTATGGAAGGATGCAGAAAAAGTGCAAATTTTCTTTATCAGAAAAAGAGAAATACAACTTTCATCCTTTTGAAGCAAAGCATGCAAGTTGAACACTTGATCTATAAATGGTTTATTAAAATATCAAGACCATAAGAGCAACCTGAGGATAACTCCTGTTAGCATGTATTCTATCTTGGATTTATATTATTGAAATCAGTTAAAACTTATTTCCTGATTGCTTATGAAGTAAACTTAACATTTAAATACGTTCCGTAGGAACCATATATATATAGATGAGAACATACTCTGAATTTTAGCCTAATGACTTGATTTTTTTTTTTTTTCCCCATTATTTATTTCATTCATAATATACTGTACTTAGAAAGGTAAAGCTACCTTAAACTTCATCTAAAAAATCCCTGGAGAAAGTTTGTGGCCCTATGATGTTACTAGGATCTGTAGTGGATCCATGATTTCATCCACTGAGTAGAGTTATGTGATGCAAAATATAAGATACACACACTGAACACATCTTTCTCCCATAAAAGCCTGACAGAATGCCCAGAAAACTAGAGTAAAATGTTGCATAGCAACTACAATCCCATTCATAGCAGAAAGGTTAACACAACTATAAAATTATCAATGGCAACCTGTTAAAACACTAATGTAACCTAAAAAAAATCAACCCAAACAATTTGGAGACAATCAACTTTTCTGAAAAGAATAAGGGAATATAAATGTATGTTCATATTACAATTTATAACTCATCATTTAGTTTATAATCACAATTTTCAAAACCCTCTGTTTACTCAAAAACACTTTTCCAATTGTATGTTAGACTTGGCAGTTTTTCACTCAGCGATTGGTAAGCCCAAATCATCACCAGGTAGGTCAGTTGGCTTCAGTAGTTAAGCAACTGCCTTGTTTGGGAAGCAGAGCTAAAATTAGAAGCTGACAATGTTGACTACAGATGTGTTTGAGTCTTCACAGGTTCCAGAAACAAATCGGACTTTAATATAGTCATACTTCTGCTGTCATAAGAAGCCTTTGAGGGTAGGCACACACACAATTTTAAGACACTGATTTACTTAGCTGCTAAGAAACACAGAATATAATACCTTGTGCTTAATATAACTATCAATAGGACTGTTCACAATATAGTTTGTCTTGCATAAAAAGAGTTCACAGCATAAAATCAAAGTGACATACTTACAAAATGTCAGAATGATGAGACTCAGCAAGTACACAGGTTTTAAAACAAAACAAAATAAAAAAACGCAACCCACCAAAAAACCCTCTACATCAATTGCAGGTAGCAGCTGAGTAATAGCTACATTCTTTTACCCAGATAAAAAAAAACAACAAACCTCAGTGCCTAGAGCTGCTTAACGGGTTGTATACAAGAGATTTTTGAATTCTTGCTTCCAGCAAAGCCCATTTTTTATTTCTATTACCTCAGTTCTTTTGACATTGAACAGTTACATATTTGATCAAGAATCTTTACATCTCTTATTCTGAAGGTTTTTTTCCCTCTGTCATGATCTTAAGTTGTTCCTGAATATAAAAATTCATCATTCCTTTGATTTCAGCAGTGCACAACTATTAGATATATTTTCCTTTAAGACAATACTTCTGGTGACAGCCTCAAGCAGAGGCTAGCTCACAATATGCTGGTATTTGTTTGGTACTATTGTCTTTGCAACTTCCAATTTACTGAAAACAGATGAAAAAACATCAAATCTGTAAATATAAGCAGCTCCTCAACAAAAAGATCTCATGAAATACCTGCCAACTTTCCCTCGTGCCCCTCTAGAAGACATGCTATAAAATCTGAAGGAACATAGAAGAATGGCAGAAGGGAAAAAAAAAAAATCCCTAACTTTGACCCCTAATCCTGGGAGAATTCAGATATAAACCCAAGTCAAATTGAAGTACGCAACTCCTATGATAGTTTGGAAACAAAGTCAAAGACTGGGATTTTGAATGTTAGCGAGCCCACAAAACCAAGTTGTTCATTGAATACAATGCATGTGTGCCTGAACACTCTCTCACTTACACCCTCTGAACTCTCATACCCCTGTTTCATAAAGGCTCCTGATATTTTTATATTTTATATTTTTATAGGCAATAATTAGATTTCCTCACCTCCCTTCCTCTGCCTTGCAGGGTTAAAACTACTTTGTTCTTAAAAGTTTCCCCTCTTGATTCAGGTTTTCTAATACCATGATTATTCCAGAAGCCTCTTCACCTGCTTCTGTTTTAAAACCTTTCTGTATAGTATTTCAGGTGATGACTCACCAGCCCTTTTAACGTTTGCTTTACTATTTCTACAGTTCTACTGGAAATACATTATCTGATTATCTTATGATAAAATATCCTTTTTTCTTGACCAAAGCTCTTATTACAGTATCAAGATGCATGATCTTGTACTCCATACTATTGATTTTCATTTCTTTTACTCTGCTTCCTCAGGATCATTCAGTGATGACAACCCAATCCTCCTCTCAGCTGGCAAAGCTGTCTAACCCTTTGTCAGATATGCTCATTGGTTTGATACCACAATTTTTTTTTTTTTTCCATATTCCTTTTAGACGGTACTTTATGTTTCTTCCACTTTCTATTCTAATGAATATTCTCCCATTTTACATAATATCAAATGCTTTCCTGAAGTCAACATAGATTTCCTGTGTCAAAAAAAAAGAAATAAATTAATAGTCAAAGCTAGCAGATTAGTCTACTACCAAGAAATGAATTTTCATTTTATGCTACTCTCATTAACCTCCACATGTTTGATAATTCTTTCCTCTATAAACTTTCATATCATTAAGGTCAGATAAAGAGATGTGTAATTGCCCAAATCATTCTTTTCTCCTCAGTTTCTTAAATATTCTGTAGTCACACAACATTACTATAGCCACAGCAAAACTTCGTAAAAAAAATGTACTTACTAAACTTTTAGTCCCACATCTCAGTTCTCTTGGAATGCAGAAATGGAAACTGGTATTTAAAATATGAAAATATGGTACTCTGATTTTTTCTTTCAACAAATTTCTATGGAGACATTTTGCTCCCCTCTTCCCCATCTCCAGATCATTATTCTTGCTTAAAATTAAAGCAATATTTAATCTAGTTTTGAGACTACACCTGTTTTATCTTAAATCCTAGAAATAATTCTCCAAAGCAAAGCAATACTACTTGTGTGCTCCCTCATTTATATTGCTGTAAACCTTCTGCTACTTTTTGCAACAGATATTTCGGCTGATTTTTCAGAAATCCTACGTGCTGCCCAACCTGTATGACAATTTTCTTGGATGGTCGCAATCTCCATATCAAGAGAATCTTCCTCTTGCCTACAGATATTTTGCTTCCCTTGCGCTATTCTGGCCCCTATATTCTGAGGGGAGAGAGTGACAGTGACAAGCTGATCTCTAGCCTGATGCAGAAAACTATACCTTTTTTTTTTTTTATATATATATATATATATATATTAAAAAAAAGTGAAAATATACTATTGCTTTTGCCATTTAAACTTTATACTGGACTGATGGACAGAGTTTACTAAATAATTCTCTAAAATTGCCAACGTATCATTCATGCAGCATTTAAAAGTAAAGTTAAATGACAAAATATAGCCTAAAACCTCCCCAAAAAACCAACCAAAAAACCCTTTGTATTGTCAGATGGTTTAGAGCACTAACAAAGAAATATTCCAGAGGCAAAATATTAGGTTTCTGTAAACACCGGCAAAAACCTGAAATATCTACTAACAGTGGAATAACATCTAGATGGATATACTCACTCAGTGTCACAGACGACTGAAAATACAATATTTATTCTTTATTTCTCCCAAGATGACATTTTCTCTTGTTTTCTACAGCCATTTTCTGACTATCTTGCCTTTTTTTTTTTTTTTTAAGTGTGTGTGTGTAACAGGGGTATACAATACTCTTGTTGAAATCCTTTTTTCCCCCAAAGCTCTGACAGCGCCATTGCCTCCTGAGCCCTCGGAATTTCCCTTCTGTAGCCAAAGCACACTACAGTTGCACACATGAAAGAAGCACCTCTCTAAGCAGGATTTAATTAATTTTCTCCTATTTTGAATTCAAATTTGAGCACACTAATGTAGCGTAACTGGTAAACAATGTGTAAGCACTTTTGTACCCAGTTCCCTAGTAATAATAATACTATCATCAGTAGGAATAGGCCTCAGACCTTATACTAACTGTGCCCTATACTACCTACACAAGAGCCTTGGCCTGCTAGACTTGTTATAAACTTCTTTTGAGAACCTCCTGGGTGAAATGCAGCCTGACGCTACATGTCTCTTTTTACGATGTACAGTTTAAGCTCAGGACTTGAAAATACTGGCAAAAGTTGAAAACAGAAACCCCCGAATGACAAACCATTCACTGATGGTCAGTTATTCATCATTGGATTGCTATTGAAAGAAGCAGCTGCTAAGGCAAGGGGAAAACATGGCCAAGCAACAGGATATGGCACCTGCCACAGCACGGGGAAGTAATATCCTCCAGTGTTGCACAGTATACAGTGATACAGTGCAGTAGTGGACTAAGAGCTGCCAAGAGACAGAATCATCTTATAAAAGAAGAAATCAAATTTGGAGGAGGGAAGAGAAAGAAGACTCTCGCATCAGTTACAGCTCCCCTCACTGAAGAGCTCGACCCTTGGGGACCCAGACCATGAAGTACTGCGCTGACTGCAGTGTATTGTATATTCGCAGCTAATTTAGGATATGATTGTTAATAACGAACTGCTTTGAATATGCAGTGATAGTGATTAATAATGATTAAGACTGAACCATTAGCATGAAATGTTAATGAATATCAGTCTAGTAAAGTTTAAAATAAAGTTTAAAACTGGCCAGATTTATCAGTCTTCTAAGCAATCCCATCACTGCAATCTCTAACTCCCTGAGACAGATATATAGGTAGCGAGATACACAAGCCCACACATACATATATACGCACTTGCAACGCTTCCCTACTCATTAAAATCATGTTTTCTCACCTTCAAGGGTCTATACATCTGCACAATGTATTCGGCTTTCCTACTCCATTGCCCTCCTGCCATTTTAAGGTTCCTCTTGCACCTGATTTCTGCATAACCCATTTGATATTTTTTCTTTGTCTTTTAGCAGATATCTACATTTATCCCCCCTACAGTATCAATAATATTCTATTTGTCTTAATCTCACTATCACTTAAAATGCTATACAGCAATTAAATCTCTCAGTAACATCCAGATATTTTTACCCAGTTGAATAAACATGAAATTAAAAGTATTTAACAGCTTTATCTGAAACCTGATCTGTCTACAGATCAAACTGTCTACATGTTTAAATAACTGGGGGCTCAAGGACTGCACCAGGGATTGGCCACATGTCATGGTTTAACCCCAGCCAGCAACTAAGCACCACACAGCCACACGCTCACCCTCTCCACCCCGGTGGCATGGGGGAGAGAATCGGAAGAGCAAAAGTAAGAAAATTCGTGGGTTGAGATAAGAACAGTTTAACACTTGAAATAAAATAATAATAATAGCAACAACAACAATAACAAATTGTAATGAAAAGTAAAACAACGAGAGAGAGAGAGAGAGAGAGAGAGAGAGAGAGAGAGAGAGAGAGAAAACCCAGTGAAAAAAAAAACCAAGTGATACAACCACTCACCACCCACTGACCAACACCCAGACAGTCCCCGAGCAGCGATCGCTGCCCCCTGGCCAACTCCCCCCAGGTTATATACTGAGTATGATGCCATATGGTATGGAATACCTTGTTGGCCAGTTGGGCTAGCTGTCCTGGCTGTGCCCTCTCCCAGCTTCTTGTGCACCTGGCAGAGCATGGGAACCTGAAAAGTCCTTGACTAGTAGACTACTTAGCAACAACTAAAAACATCAGTGTGTTATCAACATTATTCTTGTACTTTATCCAAAACACAGCACTATACCAACTACTAGGGAGAAAATGAACTCTATCCCAGCTGAAACCAGGAGACCATGATACTTAACTGTTGGATCACTGGAAGATGATAGAGAAATAAAGCTACTTTCATGGACTACTGACATACTTCAATATCATACTAGAAATTGAAGCACTGCTTTGGTAAAAATGTGCAAATACTCAAACTCTTGCTTCATATTTGATTTGCTAATTCATGCTTGTAAGAGATGCATAAATTTCTATCCCCTAAAGGAAACAGAATATTTAACTTAGATTTCAGTAGTTCATTGCATAGTTGTATCTTAAAATTACTCACCAGATAACAGTACTGGGCACAACTTTGTCCTGGTTCCGACTGGGACAGAGTTAACTTTCTTCCCAGTAGCTGGGGGTGTGTGCTGTGTTTTGGGTTTGGTATAATAGGAGCGTTGATGGCCCATTGATGTTTTGGGTGCTGCTGGGTGKTGCTTGCACCGGGCACTTTTTGGCCTCCCATGCCCTGCCAGGTGCATGGGAAGCTGCGGGGGAGCGGGGAGCATAGCCAGGGCGGTTGACCCAGCCGGCCAATGGGGTATTCCAT
>JAYKAV010002935.1:528887-591309 GCA_035582835.1 Phoebastria nigripes | reverse complement strand
TTTTCTCACTTTTACCCTTCTGATTCTCTCCCCCATCCCACCGTGGGGGGAGTGAGCGAGCGGCTGTGTGGTGCTTAGTTGCTGGCTGGGGTTAAACCATGACAACAACCAATATGGTTCACAGAAAAATTGAACATTATATTGGTATTATACAAAACCAGAAAAGAATGATGTGTCTCCTCACCCAACAACTTTGACCAAAGGAGCATATATGTAAACAGAACCTTCCTAGCGGATGACAGGAAAAATCCAGGCTGACTTCCTTCCTTCTGTACTATCAGCAGCCTGTAACCCTTAGATGTGACCTTGGATCCAGTGGTTTTCCAAATTTAGTGGAAGTCTGAACTGCCTCCAGTAAATACAACCCAGGACAGACGATTCTTGTTAAGCACGAAGTACAATTTCTTGGACTGGAGGAGATGCTCTAAGCCCTCAATACCCAAATTCTGTTCTAACACAACCAGTATTTCTTCTGGAATAAGCATATTTGACTAGCTGATCATCAAGATAAAAGATTTTTGATGACTTCCCCTCTATCACTCTCCCTAACAGCCATAATGATGCATTGTAATATCTGCTGTGTTTCCCAGCTCACTGTAGAAGCCTCAATGCAAATCATTCTTGGTCAACTTGCTAGTCTTCATCAGCATATCAATAAGTTACATCAGACCAGGTGAGTCCATTATGTTGGATATGGCTGATCACAACCACAGATTCACAGATTTTTTTGAACTGACCTTTTGGTAAGCTCAAGCAAAAATAGCCATCTCATTAAAAATTCACTGTGCAAAAGTTGGTGCATATTAAATCAACTTGCTTCATAAAAATATACTTCTGCAAAAGTACTAAAAGGTTTAAAAAAAAAAAAMCATGAGCTGCAGTCTTTGGGATCTGCTGGATTTTCCAAAATTCCAGTGCAGGAGTCTTTCAACACAAAATGGAATTTTGCAGGTAGGGAAATACATATAAACAAACACACCGATATGCTGATCTGTTAAAGACATCTTAAGCTTTTGTCTTTTTGATACAGTAAAACTGAAATGCAAAATACATGTCATAATACACTGAAGTAAATTGAGTATAAAAACTTGAAAACATGGTCATTGATTTCCATCCTACAACATATGAGTGAGATCAAAGATTCATCTAGTCAGTAGCAGATACCTAAAAAAAGAACAGAAAACCTGGACTAACTGATAATCTTACTGGCTACTCTTTGAATGGTCAGTGTTTTATATCTCAGAAGCCTTCCAGAAGACAATCAGCAGCTTCATATAAGATGACTGTCTAAATGATGGCTAAAACAATGGCTTCTAATAAGGAACATTTTAGTTTTTCTGTCTGATACACAAAGTTCAACCACAACAGAGACAATAACATGCTAGTAATGAGGGGGAAATCAGTGGCCAGTTAACACTGAGTTCTATGAAAATAACGCATAAAATACTGAATTTATATACAGCAGAACTCCTTCTATTACCAGTACAAACAGTTACATGAAGGGCTTGAAGCATTTGACAGCTATTTAAAAATACTTGAACTTCTAAGTGGTTATAATGCACCAGCTAAAACTGGAAACTTTAAGAACCATGATAACAGAAAGCAAACTCTATGTGAGTGACCACTATCTCAAGTTCTCTATCAGCAGCAGGTTTTGCAAAGCTGTAGTTTGTGGCAGGGAGACTGAATGAGGCATAAGAGTGACACTGTACAAAGCAATACAGATAAACAGCGATATTCTCCTAACTGACATAAACTGAAAAATTATTAACTGCGACAGTCCATCCAATCTTCTTTTCCTGCAAGAGTATGACAGTGCTGAGGTGGCATCAGTTTCTAACTCCATGCTTAGTCAGTTTAAATTACTTAAGCTGTGATAAAATATGGAGAAGGCACTCTTTATTAAGAAATTAAATGCAAAAAATTTGCTGCTGCTTATATTGAGATTTACCATACTCTATGCTGCATGATGAAGCAGTAAAAAGAGGAATTTATTTTTCCACACTTCCAATGCTACTGTTGCATGAAAAACATACACGCAGGGAAGACAAAACTGTTCTGATTCATGTTTAGAAAAAAATAATTAAGTGATGGTATGACAGCCTTTCTGCATTTCTGAATTAAAAGACACTGAGTGATTCTACTACACTTACCACATAAAAGATTGAAATTTGGAAACAGTTTAAGATCTGTTAATAGAAAAGAACTTTTAAAAGAAATCTATTTTGGACAATGATTCTAAAAGATATGTTAGAAGAAACGTAATGGGAAATTCTGTAGTAAATATTAAAGGACCAAACAATAAATATCTTCAAGACCACTTGCAGCAGCTCAAATTACTGATCTATGATATAGACTATTAATGTCTATTTTTAAAATAATGTTAGTAAAAAATAAACATCATCTCACATAAAAGACATTGCAATGCAATCAAATCGAAACTTTTAGTTAGTTATACAAACCTTTACTAGCTTTATCTAAATGCTGAAAATCCTCAACAAAATTCAGAACATCCTGATAGCTTTCTTCACACACTTCTACAAGAAAATGGAGCAATGTTGTTTTTTGATCTGCCGATTTTGTGTCTTTCAGCTAGAGAGAAAAAAAGAAAAGTTAAAACACTGAGAATGAGATCACTTCTGACTATTTTGATAATTAATATATGTTACTCCTTGTGAAGCTAAGAAAGGTAAGAACAAACTGTTGAACTGGTACACCTCTTTTAAAGAAAACCCTGAGTAACGGCCTGTTTCATTTCCCCCCTTGCTAAAAATCCCTAGAAAGGGATTTATTACATTAAATATTTTTAATTCTATACAATATTTGCGTTCTGTATTCAAAAACAGTACACATTTCTCTTTTAAAAATGTAATTATTTAAGCCATATAGGAATATTTGCAAAACTGTGAAGAGACTCACTCAAGTGTAAAAAACAAACAAACAAAAAAACCCCACCTAAATCAGCAAAATCTAACAATACATGATGCACATATCCACTCCATGACATGATTTCCTTATGTGTGAAGCTAACTCTAGCCTGACAATATTTATGCAGTGGAAGCTACAACCTCAACCTGCACAAGCTCTTGTTGTTACCAATTCTCAATAGGGCAAACGAGTTCATAGGCTTCATTGTTTAAAAACTTCGACTTCAAAAATTCTTAAGCACAAACTTTTCTTTCTGAACCCTTTATACATATAAAATTATTTTAAGCCCAGCCATTTTAAAACTTGCATCTACTTGTGCAAAAACACTAACAATTGACAATTGGCGAACATTCAGTTATACGTTTCTGTTGTCTCCCATTTGAGCTAGTCTTTTAAATCATTGGAGAGATTTTTAGAAATAGAAAATGACATATAATGTAATTTTAAAATGACATCTCATATGAAAGTGTTTCTTCACTACTTAAAAACTATTTCTGCATAAAACAATTTAACAGAAAAAGTATACATGTACATAGCCACATACGAAGTATGCACACATACTAAAGGGCTGCCACAATTGCACACAGACTTGTACATCTGAATATCGGGGGGAAAAGTCGTTAGCGCAGTATTACAACTAGCACTAAACAAGTAGAAAACTCATGTTAATTTGTTTCAACTTCAAGACTTCTTTAGTTTGGTTACCATGAAAAATACAAGTAATCAGCAGTGCTCAATGGCATAAGAGTAACTACAGCAACAAGGTAGAAAGGAAAAGTTACCTTCCTTTCCAAAGAGGGTTCAAAACCAGGCACAGAGCTATATGGGGATTCCTTCTGAATAAGGAACTGAGAGCAAGATCAATCCCAATTTAAATATACATACACTTTTTTTTTATATATATATATATATATATAAAACCACAGTTTTCCCATAGTTGCAAATTGCTTATAAAGAGATTTTTTCACACTTCTTGTGCTTCCCAATATCATCAGAGATCACTTAAAGGGCATTTTATTGATCTGATTTAAAAAACAAATTAGAGTATATTGTTTGCTTTTCCCATACTGTATGTAAATTAAAAGAGAGAATTTTGGATGGTGGTTATCACTGAGGTTGATATTTCATACTTCACTGTAAAAAGTCAGTGATTATTTTCAAAGATCAAAATTATATTATGTTAACAAGTATGATGAGATATACTCTTCCATAATGTGTATGTTCTCCTTCAGATGACTGGATTAATAATAATGTAAGACATAATTTTCAAAACAAATAGAAAATGGAACACATATATATCAAAACAAAAAATATATTCTAGGGTCATTACTGTATGCAGTGCTATAAAATAAGTTACTTCTACTGTACTGGGAATCTCAGTGAGAAATGCCTCAATAATTGAAACATCACACAAAATTTCTACAACGTGACACTGCTTAAAATACATGTAGTTAACAGAAGTTAGTCTTAAAAATAAACCAGTATTAGAAACATGCATATAATTTTAATATATCACTATTTAATACATGATTGCGTATTAGCACACCAATATAATATCTCTCTTCTGAGAATATGCAAGCATGTTCTCTGATGCAGAGGAACTATTACAGTTCCATTCTACACGATGCAGGGAGAAGGCAAGATACGGAACTGTCTTCTGCAAAGTGGATAGTTCATATAGTTCCCAGTGCATAGTTGGGCACCAATGAAGAAGAGCAGATAAATTGTATATTCTTCAAATATTACAGAAACCAACATCTTTGAAGGACAGAAGCCAAATTTCTTAAGTTTTCGGAACCCCTACTGAAAACTGCTGTGCAGACCACCAAGCAGTCTGCAATTTGCAGCTTTCTAGTTTTGGGCCTTGAAGAAATACTGGTTTCGTGGGTTTTTTTCCTGTTTTAATACTAATATTTTTAATAGTTGAACCAGTTTATTATTCTCAGAACAGAGGAGATTAAGCATTAACCAAGACACTACACATAGTTAAGAAAATCCCAAAAATTACACATACATAGTTTTACCTCTGTGTTTCCAGACAGAGTGATCTATCTGTGTAAGACACAATTTCATAACCAGTGAAGGCTTGGCACTCACGGACTTCCTAAATGAGGCCACAATTGGATGAGGTGAATTAGGAATTGGTAACTAGTACCCTGATACACATTGGACTGGATAGTCCAGAGTTACCTCTAAAACCCAGCTGTTCAATACTGAAGCAAGCAAGAAAAATTGTAATAGAAATCAGAACTCAATTCTCCATCAAATCTGCTGATATATTGGAATGTCACCACATATCATCAAGGAAGAAAACTGGGGCTGATGTGCTGAATACCTGGGTCTTTTTCAGTATTTGTCTGGGATGATATAAAAATATAAACATTCTCAGATGATACTGGTAGAGTTAATTCACTACAAAGGTAGGATAGTAAGTGCAAACTCCCAGTGATTCTCTCTCTGAAAATCCGTCAAACTTCAAAAGAACAAGTAGTTGACTGTAGGTTAACTTATGTTATGTTAGATATCTAGTGGCAGAGATCTGAAATTTTACAGATGATCTCTAAGGTGGCCATAGTTGCTCTGCCTCCCAGCAAAATCTATAATAGTTGGTCTTCCTTTCCTAATCACAGAATGGTTTGGCTTAGAAGGGACCTTTAAAGATCATCTAGTCCAACCGCTGTGACATGGGCAGGGGCATCAATACACTCATATTCAACTATYGTTAAGGTTGCATTATCTTCCCCCTAGAAAAGTTTTTAAGCACCGTGGTCTGGTATTTACAAACTACAATTTGAAGTGATGCCAGATCAAATATACATGAAATCTTTGTCATTGGAACTTCGTTTTTTTACTTGCACATTTCTTATGTAAACAAAACATATTGAGTACTATGATACATGTTTATGCATAAATTAATGAAGTCCTGAAAGGAGTAAACCAGTATCACCATTTCTAATCATATAACATGATACCATGTCAAAATTACACTGTACTAAGCATTTTGATAATAGGGAGCAAATTACCAGTTTTGGTCCTTACAGCTTTGTATCTACTTCACCTACAGACTATTGGTAGTGATCAGCATTTCTCTTGAGCAGATTGGACCAGATGCCTACTGATGTCCCTTCCCACCTGAATTATTCCACGATTCTAAGAAACATGCACACACTTCCCAACTAGTTAACTAAATACTCTGTTCAAAACATTATTTATTTTAGCTCTTAATTTGGCCTCATGGCGACTCTTTGAGAATTATTAGTATACCTGGATTTCAAAAGCTTTCCACAGTCTTCTTTACTATCAAGTTCTTAACTATCTTTGCAGTTAGAAAGCTTTCTTAACTTTTAAGCAAACTTCTTATGTTACCAGCAAAGCCCATTATTCCATCTCCTACCTTAGCTACATAGAAAACAAATGTTCAAATGCCTTCTTTATCATAAATTAATAACAAAAGGACACTGTTATGTCCTCCTCATGTTCCTCTCCTTTCTTTTCTAAACTAAACATATCCAAATGCCTTTTCCTCAGTTTAAAAGTGTTACATGTTACTATCATCTGGATTCTCACCAGTCAGTCTATATATTTTCTGCAGTAAATCAGACAAGACTTCACTTAAAAACTTATCAGCACCAAGTAAGCAGCAGATAATTACCATCTTTATAATACATAGAAGGTCCACTGAAAGAGACATTTTTTCCTCTCCAACAGAATGTTGTAACCTCCTGTAAAGCTAAATAACCTGTAAGCATGCAAATCTAAGTAACTATGAGATCCTAGATTATCAAATGCATTTAATGCCAGAGCACTGTAGAGTTAGCCAGGACGTAAAGCCCATTTTCTGGAATTCTGTCTAGCCATTCTCTCCTTACTTTCATTATTTGCACACATCAGTTCACTTTCCTACATGTAGTACTTCATGGTAGTCTTCAAAATTTTCATCTTCTAGATCTTAAATTATTTCTCCAAGATAATTTTTGAATTTTGATACTGCTCTGCAAAGTGTCTATAACAATTACCTTCATATTGTCTTCATAAGTATATTTCTTTTATTATTGCTTTGTGCATTAAAAATACAGACCTAGGACAGATTCTTGTGAAATCATACCTAAGAAGTAAATGCACCCAATTGGAGAGAGAACCTTTAGTATCTTCCTTCTGAATATGTTTCTCAACAAATTGTACATTTAACTCAATAATTTCATCTATGCTGTATTTCTCTAGGTGGCTGATGCATGCTTAAATGTTTACTTTAGACTAAGGAAGGTATATAAATTATTCCCTATGAATATTTAAGTTATAGGTATCACATCCAACACTCAAGAACCACAGTGAAAGAATTATTCTGAAACATGGCAGAGTAAGGGTGATTATTTTCAAGAATTTAAGAGTTAAAGTATTTTATTTTCTCCATTGTGTAAAAAGATAAAGAAGCTGAGAGAAGACAAAGAGTATGGACAAATAATTCCTTTCTCATAAGGACTATTACATACATGTGCACTCTGTGCAGATTTTGCAGTGACCTCCCAGAGGGCACAGGAAAAAAAATAAAAGCACTAAATAAGGGGAAGGCAATTAGGATTAGAATTTATTACAAATTAACACTCAGGAAATTATAGATGTCTTCTTGTATATACCTTATATAAAAGTTGAAAGAGTGAAAGTGTAGGGAAAATTAGAAGAAACAGGGAACTGATGAAACTGAGCAACAACAGAAGAGAATCAGATAAGGAGAAAATTTATGTAAAAGAGAAAACATAACTGTATTAAAACATTAAAATGTGACACTCTTCAAAGTGCTCAGACATGTAAGACTACAACGCTACTATGMTCACAGTGATACAGTCCTTCCATAACCTTATTTAGTTTGGGTGGTTTTTTTTTATTATTCCCTCAATATGCAATCTTCTAAAAGTTTAAATGCAAGCCAGTCTCAAGATGACTGTGCACAGATTAGCTGTATTGTTCAAACCATCAACTAGTACTAAGAATTATGAAAAAAAAAAACAAAAACAAACCCAAACAAAACACAAAAAAACCCCCAAAGAATTAACTACAGGAAAAACATCAAAACAAGGTATTTAAGTAATGTAATAAAAACAAATGAAAAAGTGAATGTAATACTCAACATGGACATTCAAAACTCACTTTACATAGGGAGCTGAGATTATATCCAAAGGTTTGTGCATTCCGAGAACCTGCATTCATGTAGTTTCCCATTAACAATACTAGTTCCAGCAGCTTGCTAAAGCTTTTACTCTTCTTTATCTCTTCACAGGCAGCACTGACAGCCATGATGTCAGGTTTGATGTTGTTCACCTGCTCCTCAAACTGAAGCTTAAAAAGAATAGCACTGAGCCGTGGCCGTAGTCTCTTCACGTTGCTCATCTGATTGAAAAGAAAATAGGAGATTTCCTTTAAAATTCATGCTACACTTTGGCACTGTACAAATGCATACAATCTGTAATGATTTATTGGTGTGACAGGCTTGAAGAAGCAATATATCTGCTATAACTGATAGCAAATGAACGAATGAATGAGAGACACTTGGGTAAGCAACTGAAATCCCATCTTGTGGTTAATACGAACTGCCCCCATCTTTTCCCAATAACTAGTATGTGTAAGCAATAAAAGATAAAATGTCATCATATATCACATCTGTCAACTCATATACCAAATCCTATAAAACTAATCCAAGTTTATGACCCAGTAGTTGCAAAGTAATAAAAGTAGTTCACAAATTCTGTATAACTCAGGATGTACCAAAACAAAGCAAATCTCATTTTCTGGTGCAAATATTTAAAAGCTGATTTCAATAAGAACTTACTATAAACTTGCAGGAAAATAACAGTTTTGAAAAATCTCAGCTATGAAATACTTAATATAGCATACATTAATATATATGAGTATTCATACCCCACTATACTACTGGACTTCATACAGTTAATTAGGTAAAGCAGAATGCTCCCAGGGAAACAGTAGCTTCTGTAGATCGTATGGAAAAGACTTGGCTTTTTCTATGGTTTACTGGTCAGGGATTTTCAAGAGAAGTTTCAATCTTCCCATATAACTTAGGTCATTAAATTCCCACCCCAGAGATACTTTGCACATTATTTACTATACCCAAACAACAAGACTCAAAATTTTACTGCTTCTTTAAATCAAGRAACATCGAATGCATTCAATGAATTAAATTTCTCCATCTCCCAAGTTTCCAATGCATTACTCATCCTTCCAACTCTTATCACAGAAATCTTCAAACATTTTTTAGGTTTGCCATCACATACAATCCCAGAAGCTTTCTGTCTTCCATTCTTTCTCCTTTTCTCCCTACCAGGCCTTATATGTTCCTTACTTTTTCCTTCTTCCACAGCAGAAATCATGGTTTTTTCCTCCCTGCTCTGTGGTTCTGTTTGCACGTGAGAAACACTAGTCTCAAATTCTTCCATGAGCTTCTTCCCTCATTTTTCCCTATCCCTGTTTTCTCACCAATTTGATGAATTCTGTAAGACCTTCTTCCCCATACTTGTATTTTTCCTTCTCAAGGCACGGTTCAAGTCAATAATGCCTTGACAATTCCTGAAATCCTAAACTAGGTTTTGTTTTGTTTTGTTTTTTAATAAAAAACATGTTATGGTTTCCAGCTATCAGTACTTCTCAATGCAAGAAAAGAAGCAATAATATTGGCACTTCTCCTGCAAAGTAATAGGTTTCATATAGTGGCCTTAAAAGTTTGCCTTTAAATTGGAAATATCCCCCTCCAAACTACAGTGATACCTAAGGTTTTACAGAATATTTCTCAACCCATATCTAGTCTATCAATGCGAAAATAGCTCTGACAGTGCAATGTTCACAAGTCGTTTGGTGCTGATTATCCCACAATAGACTTGGTGAAAAGGATAATGGTGACACTTTTCATCCATTTCAGTGTAAAGTCAAACAAGTTATCTTGAACTGATACTGAAGGCTGTCTAATCCAAAGGGTTTGATACAGAAGCAGAAGAGGATGGAATTTACAGTCTGTTTTATTGGTTTTGCTGTGACAGCAGTAGAAAATAAAATCGGGTAGAGTTAACGTTTTATGCTACTAAGCCACTTCTGCAATGCCTGCCTGGCAGTGGAACCACCTGATGATGTCCCATTGAAGTAAATATACCATTTGCATTTTAGTTCAGATAAGAAATCTTGAATCTCTCCAATAACCACACTTTGGTTTGCATCACAGAGCAGAGCACACAAACAGGATGTCTTTCAGATGAAACTAGGTTGAAAATCAACTCCACTACTGAGCTTTAGTCCACAGACTGCCTCCAGCCTGGTCCTAACGTAAAACACTAAAATGTATATAGTTTGAATGTTAGCTCAGTACCAACTGTAGGCAGATACTCTGTACTCATCATACACTAAATAGCATCCAATAGTCTGGTAAAATTCTTACTTAAGAATGGGTAAGCAAGGATAACGGGACTCAAATTTAAATAGGGCATTTCACAGTGAAATAGAAATGGAAATACTTAAAACCCACCTAAAATTAATGTAGTGCTCTTACAACTTTACACCTAACTTAGGAATAAATACCTAAAAGAATATTAAGGTACTGGACAGAGGCAAGGGTCATAAAGTCATTCTCCCAGCCCCACCAGGAAGAATCAGTATTAACTCCTTTTTCTCAAACAATTCACTTAACAGATTTGTATCTGTACTACACATATTGAGCATTTTGAGAAGAATATTCTTAATTTTAAGTTTTGTTCTCTGTTCAGGAAAAATTTGAGACTAGACTAGAAAAAAGCCACAAAACTCCATTGAAATTATCCAGATTTTTAGTATTTGTCCCTACTCAGGGTGCAATAGAGATGATCATTAATATCAAACCATGGGAACTAACAAAATAAAGTGTAAGTTGCATTGATTTTAAATGGTACCAAACTCATGATACTACAGAACCAGCAGATGATGCATCATTTATCGACTTTTGGCTTCTCAGACAGGCAGATTCTTGAAACTGAAATAATCAGGTACTTTAGATCACAAAGATGTGTTGCACAAACATGAGCAAGCACATATGCATGAAAGATGCAAAGTTTTCATCAGAAACTTGTTGAACTACAACAAATTAAGAAGTTCTGTACATAAGTCTTAAGGATGGATGCAGAAATACGTAATCTAAAAAATCAGAAACAGAAGCACATGCCAGAAACGCAACAGAAATGCCATTGGGCTTTTTTTTATTATAGTTTTTTAAACACACTGAAATCTGTACTTCATGTACAATGCATGTTGTTGGTACAATTTGTTTACCTGTTCGTTAAGTCAATAATTGAGACAGGAGGAGATGGAGAGTTCCCTTAGCAATATATGGCTTTCTATGTGACATGTAGTCTACAAATATATTCAAACTGTAAAATCCATACAACCTATCACAAGAGATGCTAAGAATTTAAGTGTTGTGATGTTAAGAGGATTATGTTCATGCCCTATACTTTTTTATACTCAGCATATAAGTACATAAGTACTACTTAGGTACTTATAGTGAAATCCTGAAAACAGGCAATCCAAATAACTAAAAAGGGCAGTTGGTAGAAAGCTAAAGAGTGAGTGGACTACACGTGTCAGAGAACTCGGTGTATGGGTAACAAATTGTTCTATTTTTCAAAGTAATAGTCCACAAGAATATTCTCACTATGTGCAAGTCCAAATGGGAATTGACAACTGAGTTCAGCTATCCAATAGTAGCTCTCACAGCCCTTTATCSAACAGCAAAAAGGTTTTTCTCTCAAATACAGCATAAATCAGAAGGCACCTGAAAGAGTGTGCCATCTGGTAAACGTGTACTTTCACTGTCTGCTTTGTTGATGTCAAGTAAAGGAACATGTCTCAGAAGTTACACTGACATTACATTTTGATCACTGAATGTGATTCATTCTTATCACAAGCTCGTAGAGGAAAACACTGCAAGGGTTCCAGTTTCACAATATACCTTCCTTAAAGGATCAACAACGCTGAGGCTGTCAGACCACCTGAAAGTGTTCCCATCCAAAAAGTAAAATATCAGTTACAGCCAAGCCGACTAAAAGAGTAAACTGGAAAGGCATTCCCCTGTGGAAAATGTATGGTTTTCATCACTGCAGCATCAGTGAACTCTACAGAATGCATAGGTAAAAAGTGTGAATTCCTAAGACTTATCTTTAGACTCAGGCACTTGAAAAGCAGGAAAAAAAAATTAAGTAAGGAAGAACTGATACCTTAACAGACCTTTTATCACGTTTAAAGAAGAAAAAAGAACACCCTGCTCAATTTGAAATGGGCAGTCAACATGCCCAAATCTTAGTGAAGACCACCAGCATTCTGGAAAGACCAAACATTATTTCCCTGTATGGGAAGTCAATCCACGATAATGGAACAGTATTTTTGTTGAGATGTTTTTATGGCTATGTGGAAATAGTACATCTTTCTTCACCTTTGACACACTCTTTTTCCCAAATAAATGATAATAAAGTCAAGAACTGCCAACTCAAAATTAAAATTACTTATGAGAAACCAGAAAGTCTTTATACTTACAATGTGGATATGTGTACATGCAAACAATTGAACTGATGACCTTTCAGTCTTACTAGCACTGATAGAGGGCACATCCTGCTACTCTATTTCTCCAGCTTGAATTATAAACAGCTTAAATTTGCACCACTGACTCAATTTCTTGCAAATTCAAGATTTTCCTAAAGGATATTCAGGACAGAAGAGAAGGGAGTGTACTGTAAGTGACCAGGGACAACACCTATCAATTACCTCCTAGCTGCACACAGATAGCCTTCTCTTGTCTTGTGGATGACACTGCACTGATTTACAGTGCAGAAAATCCCTAATACTGCTTTTGATGGCATTATGTTCAACAAAGATGGACCGGCAAGGCCAGTCTGCAGATCTCAGAAATGGGGGCATTCCTTTTGAACGCTCCAGAAGTCACCTGTCTTATGAAATACATCCAAATTGCCAGTGGGAGCTACAACGCAGCTGTCAAAATAAGCTGAGTTTACAGTCTTCATGCTGAAATTCACAGATAGGTATGTTCTACTATGAAAAGAAAGAGGTGATTTTTTTGTCTTATCCAAAAAAATACAACTAGATTTACTGACATCTTGATCAGAATGGAATGCAGAGACAGCTTTTGTTTCTCCAAGTTGAATTTAGACAATGGTATTTTCCTAAAAAGGAATCATCCAAGAGTGGGAGGGTCTGAATTTCCCAAATTCTTCTATTTTCAGCAGACCTAACAGATGTCAGAAAAGCTATTTTCATTAAAAGGTACGTATGGAGCAGATGCCACTAGACTGAAAAGCTTTCCTCGTGAGAAACGATGTCAAGAGTTTCATATAGGTAAAAATCCTCTATAAAACCTCTAATTCAGCCAGATAGCAAAAATAAATAAATTTATATCAGAAGTCAAGGGCAGAAGTCACTGAGGAATTTAAAATATAATAATATAATATCAAACCAAATGGAGAAGAGTTTCTAAAAGTAAAACAGATCTAGCTGTATTCCAGATGGAAAAATCTCATCAGCTTAGCTCTGAAATAAATGCCTCATGTTCTGTCTGGCTACCACCAGGAATACACCTCCTAATGAAAAGTAAGTCTACAATATTACTTTGAGTCTCCCAACATACAGGCCATGAAGGTGCAGACAGATGATCAAGGTCTGGATGGGAATGTCTGAAAACCATGACAGCAGGCTTAGTACTTTCCATCAGGTTGAACCACCATAACAACTCCAACATAAAAGTGGAATTTGATGCTACGTAATTATTTAAGCAATACACCGTGGTGATAGACCACAATAGCAGCTGATTATGATGTCTTTGATGCGACAGACATGACCTGTTTCAAAAAAACTCAGATCTCTAGCACATTCATATTTAGTATAGTCTTCTCTACTGACCCAACAAGGTGTCCAGGTTAATTACCTAAGCAGGAAGGTATGTGTCTATGATGATGACAGTACTGGTAAGGAAAAAGCATTCCACTGTAGGTCTTCTGTAGTCCTGTCAATAGAGAATTCAATAATGAATGTAGAATTTTTATCCATATGGTTATTTAGTGTATTTGGAACCACAGATAATCTGTGGCAAAAACAGTCGGACATGAAGTGTCACATAAGTGAATGCTGTGGAAAACAACTTGCATATCTTGGAGAAAGTTCCCCAGTTCTACAAAAAGATCACAGAGAAAGTAAATCCTAAAGCACTTGGGCACCATAGGAGCTCCATTGAGCTCTAAAGTCTGAAGCTGGAACAGGTGAAATATCTGCATAGTAATTTCAAGCTCCAGGGATCTAAGAGGTACTGACTAACCTCAAGATTCTTTCAGCACAGCTGCCCTACATTAGCCAGTCATTTGGATGCCTCGCTCAATTTATATGGCTAAATTCCAAGAAACTCTTGAAGTTGCTAAGACTCAAAATGGCAAGATCATTGACTGATCATGGTCCTTACTCAAAACAGAAGTGTTTTTCTTAAGATGTTCAAATCACAACATGAACATTAGAGGATTGCTTACATTTTTAGTGAAGCAAAAGCATCAAATCATTCAGGACAGGCTCTTGAGACATTTAGAGGAATCTGGAGGAATCTGCAAGGTTCTGGAGGCAAAAGATGAGGACCCTTCAGACAAACAACCTTATTGATGTGAAGTTGTAGAGATATCTGCCAAGAAGAAAACTGAAAGAGATAGCCTATGTGTGTTCTAGAAGAAACAACAACCAACCACTTCCAGCCATCTGAATTAACATCAGACAACAATAAGAAATGTTTTTAACCTATTCTTTGGATTAGCTACCCAAAATAGTTTTACCAGAACTGAACAGGGATAAGAGTGAGACCTGCTGGTACTGAATCTTTTACAGGAACATTCCTCTATGATTCAGAGACACAATCTTTCAGTGATACAGAGGAAGTAACATAATCCAGTCCAATCCAATGGCAATTGCAAACACTCAGATCAGTGCAGATCATGATGGCCACTTTCAGAAGATATTTCTGGAGCCTGGTTCTCTACCCTACCCAGGTTCAAGGTTTGAAAGACACCAACATTACAGGAGTTAAGGATGTTCTCCCTCTAAACAACATAAGTAACTTGACTGCAGTTTGTCATAAAGATTTTTTAACTGTCACAGATGGCATACAATAGAGAGTTAATCTTTGGCAACACTCCTGGAAAGGCTGGAATTACTGATAGAGAACACTGACAAGGCAGAGCAGCAGATACAAATGACTTCTAGAAGACAACAGAAGGTAAGGCTTACAGACAGAAATTAACACAATCAAAATATCTCACAGCACAGACGCACCTCACCACTTCAGGATTTTAAACAAACTGAAATGTCCCTAGGTATGGCTGTGCCCAAGCATCAAGTATTAGGAAAGGCAGAGTACACCTCTGCAGATACAGTGATAGTATGATATTTTCCAGACAACAGTGAAAAACATTAATACATTCTGAGTTATCCTCAATGAGGACATACAGGTGAAACCATCAACTGAATATGGAATTGATCATTTTAAGTGTCTGCTGAATTATTTAAGACAAACTAGCCCTCATCAGGCCTCACTCTAATCTTCAATTTACTCTAGTGAAATCTTTTCCTTTGGTACGAACTCATTAAAAACACATCCATCAACGAACAAGCTGTGAAGCCATGTGAGGATTGCTTGCCAAATTCTATTTGGGTTAGCTATCAGTGTATTTCACAAGGTCTGGGCATTAATTATTTCTGAAACAATATTTCATAATTCCCTCAATTTTATCTTTGAGTAAATAAAAGTGATCAAGGAAAGATCTGTTTCTTTTTTTTCACTCCTGGACAATATGGGAACACATTTCCAAATATCTCAAGTTTTAAGAAAAGAAATAAAGCAGGAGCTATCACACGCGGCTCTTGAGACACTATACTTAACGTGTGAGACTGCTAGTACAGTTGCCTACACCCGAGGTCAAATGTCGACTAAGARCATCCTGTGCTGGTTTTGGCTGGCATAGAGTTAATTTTCTTTATAGTAGCTAGTATGGGGCTATGTTTTGGATTTGTGCTGGAAACAGTGCTGATAATACAGGGATGTTTTCATTACTGCTGCACAGTGCTTACACAGAGTCAAGGCCTTTTCTGCTTCTCACACCACGCCACCAGCGAGTAGGCTGGGGGTGCACAAGAAGCTGGGAGGGGACACAGCTGGGACAGCTGACCCCAACTGACCAAAGGGATATCCCATACCATATGACGTCATGCTCAGCATATAAAGCTGGGGGAAGAAGAAGGAAGGGGGGGACATTCGGAGTGATGGCGTTTGTCTTCCCAAGTCACCGTTAGGCGTGATGGAGCCCTGCTTTCCTGGAGGTGGCTGAACACCTGCCTGCCGATGGGAAGTAGTGAATGAATTCCTTGTTTTGCTTTGCTTGTGTGCGTGGCTTTTGCTTTACCTATTAAACTGCCTTTATCTCAACCCACAAGTTTTCTCATTTTTACTCTTCGATTCTCTCCCCCATCCCACCAGGGGGGAGCGAGTGATCAGCTGTGTGGTGCTTAGCTGCCGGCTGGGGTTAAACCGTGACACATCCTGACAAGTATTAGCAACTTTTTACATCAAAAGTGTTTCTAAAGAACATCAGAATTATGATTTTTTTAAATGGAATTGCATTTATGGATTTAAAACCATATTAATAAATTAAATATGTCCAGGACTATTGTACACCACGAAGGATTACAGGCACTGAGGAGTCAACATGCATACTACTGGATTCAGCTCCCTCCATGCAGCATAACCAAAAAGCATAAAGGATTTCAGGACCTCAAACAAAATGTATAAGCTATGCGGATTCTCTGAATCATCACCTGCAACAAGCTATTTTAATCAACCATTATTTTGCTTCCTCTCAAATACAAATATATTGAAAAGTAAGAAAAAAACCAAATCTATCCAACATTTGCCTCAAGTATTTTCAGCATAAAACAGCAATGCAGATGAATTCAGTAAATCTTTGTCATTCCAGAATCTCTTTTTCTGAATTTAAAATTATAAATTGTGTGCACAAAACCTGAGGTAAGCATCACTCAAAAAATGGGATATCATTCTGTGTTACCCACTCCTTAACATTAATCCCCTAGTAAAATCCAGTTTACCAGTTTGAGCCAAACTTTCAAGTGGCTTGCTTGCTAAAGGCAGAGATCAGATAATCACACTATGACCTAGGCTTTAACTGAGATATATGATATGATATCCTAGGTGCAAAGTGTTTATTTTCCTTAGAAAGGTGTTCTTAAAAAAAAATGTATTTAAGTAGTGATATCATACTAATTGCAATGTTTGGACATTTTGGTCAGTGTATACACAGAATAAGCAGGGAAATATCCTTCACTCCATTCTGCTTTCCTATGGGAGAATCAGCTATGTCACCCAAAAAGGTTATTAGCTTTGCCTGCTCAAAAAGATGTCCGATTATAGACTCCATAGTCTCCCTAGTCAGTCAATTCTATTGTTTTGTTATTCCCACTATTAAAAAAATTTTGTCGTTATCTAATCTGTATCTTTTTTTGTCAAAAATGTAAGCCTACTATGTACTGCCGTACTAAACATCAGTGTTCATGATAAATTATTCCCTTCCTTTTTCCTGTCTTCCTACACATATTTTGAGGGAACACCCTGCCTTGGTCTTAAGTTAAAGAACTTACAAACAACATTTCTTCGTATCATATGTTTCTATAATTATCTTCATTAGCCATCACTGGAGTCTGTTTTTGTCCACCCCGATGTACTAAACACCTCCAAAGTGAATGTAATATTCTAGTTGAGGCTTCAGCAGTTGTGAATAGAGGAAAATTCACAAGTTTTACAGGCTATATTCATACTTCTCCATTTCAGTTTCATGTATGTTTATTGGCTGCAAAATGAGGACGACTGATTCACGTTTGACTTACGATCCATTACAATTCACATTTTTCATCAGAACTGCATCTGTTAACTATAGACTTTAACTCTACAATCACTGCCATTTAAATCCTCATTCACTGATGTTCCTAAAATAGTTTTCACTGTCATTAAGCAACCTATACTTCTCAAAACTGTTTAGTAAAAAGAAGTACCCAGCAAAAAGGAAATTATTCAAGGGTCAGTCACAACAGAGCAACGTAACAAGAGGATGGTTACTGTAATCTGGATTATAATGCTTCCGACACAAAGAAAGCATAGTGTATCCAACCACCCCCCCCAAAAAAAAGTATTGTTTGAAATGTAAATTATGTCAACATATCTGAAATGCTTAGATGTGTATTTATCATTCCCACATTCTTTTAGAGACCATATTTACTCCACAAATAAAAAAGAAGAGTTGTCTGTCAACAATTTCATTTTCAAGTGCATGTTTTCTTGCTGAACAGATTTATAGAAGTGAGTAAAAAAGAGTTCAACATCGTCTTTTTCTCAGTGGCACTTCCTGTCTGCAGGATAGACATTCACAAAAGACGTTTTTACTCTGGCTACATCATTAGGTCAATATGATTTCTTCCTGCTGTATAGTTCTTTAACAGAAATATTAAGGTTAGTACGAATAGAAATGTGTGCATGTAAGCAGCAGAAGACACAGCAGCACAAGGGTCAACAGAATGAGCTGTATTTGTTCTCAGGACAGCATTCCCAGCAGGTTGCAGCATATCACACACATTACTCTTTTTCTTATTAGCCCACCAGCAAACTGTAAGTATGTATTTTAAACATAGATTCCAAACAAAAGAAAGAAAACAGTGGTCAGCAACCTGGCCTAAGATTTACAGGAAGCTGAAGTTAGGAGATTCTGAGATAAAGACAACTTCGTGGCAACTAATGACTCCTGGTCACACAAAAGATCTGTCCAAAAACTAGCTTCTTGTCACCAATCAAGAACCATAGAGACATAATATGGCGTTGAGAAACTCCCTTGTTCTCTGTGCTGCACATCAGCGATCCTGGCCAGACTGCTTGGACACACACATCGTGGTGCTCAGAAGAATGTGGGTATGAAAGAACAAGTGAATTAAATCTATAAGAGACTGAGCAGGTAGAAATCAATTCACATCAAGACTTTGTAAGTAAAAATCACTTTTCCCTTTCCATAAGATCTCACACTGAGAGGTTTCTTTCTATGCTCATTTTTCCATGCAAGCCTGAAACTTAAAAGCTTTAGGTTAATGTAAACTTCTCCTTTGTATTTATCCTTCAACTTAGAAGAAACTTCAGAAAGTTTACTTCAAACAAGCAAGCAATAAGATGCCCTTATCAGTTGCTTCATGACCCTTACAATTTTAGTATCTCAGAAAAAAACTCAGAGTCAGATCTAATTAATACAAATGAACATAATAGAAGATAATCTTTAGTACTTGAGTATTTTACATTCAAAAAGCACTGAACAAATGTTGACTCACACATATCTATTATAGCTTTATTAAGAACAATTAGAATGAACAATGGTTTATTTTTCAACTCTCCAGCAGTCCCTCAAATAAGCACATATTATTTCTTTTCTCACACTATGTTTCTTAAAAGGCTCTAACCTTGCTTGCCTGAAATTCATACCACTGTATTATTGGATCACATTCTTAATTATGCTGTATTTAAGAAAGTGATCTCCATTACTTCTTTTTGTTCTTATTTTCAAAAAGTCCTACACAACTGTTAACCATAATTTAGAATAGCATTTAACTTGGACTTCCTATTTATTTACAAGATAATCCATTTTTAAAAAAGGTTCATAAGAGTTCTTGTTGAAAAGCTACTCTACAAGTCATGTTTCCCAATACATCAGCTGATCTAGAAACTTTATGTTTTGCTTTCTTCAACATACCTATATTTTTCTTTTATTTTGTCATCCCTAAGTTCTTTTCCTGTGAACTTTAATTGCACCTCCATGGTCCAAATCCCTTTATTTTACCTGTTCTTTATGCTTAAGATTACCCATGGTGGTGTTTCTCCTTTTAAGTTTCCCTCAAGAGAATATCTAAATGAACATCATTTTTTCTGAAGTTATCAGCATCTTCATTTGGCAGCCAAATGGGGGCTTTAGATGGTGTAAGCAAGAGATAAGAAAAGTAGGGCTGTCCCCAGGTCAGTCAACACTGGACTCATGCCAGAACACTGTCAGTACCTGGAGTACCAAGAAAAAACATACTCTAATGGAGTGGAATTGAAGCGATGTTAGATTAGCTCATAGCCACGGAAAGCCCCTGTTGCTCCTTGAAAGCCACACAATACCCTGAGAGTTACACTAAGGGGGGAAAAAAAAACCCAAGCAAAAAACAACCAACCAACCACACAGCTAAAACAGCTATGCATATCGGTTTCCATCTCAGCTGTAGCTGGACACATGTTGCATGGTCATCAATGTTCAAGACAGACATCGTGCTACGCCACCCAGACAAAACCATTACAGTCAAAAGGAAGCTGAAACTCAAGATGACCAAATAATAGTTAGAACAGGGGACAATATAATTATCTGCAGGTAGATATCAGGAAATCTTCAAATTCTGGCAGGAAATTGTCCAGTATTTCATGGAACTATGAGAGAAAACAGAGGGAGTGAAGCTGTCAGGGCTTCAGTAAAAGGACACAACACCACAGCTGATAAATATACTCAAAGCTAGTAGGCCTTGGCCTTTGGAAGAAGCGATTGAGATTTTCATACACAGACAGGACCACTTCTTTGTACAACATAGTTTTGAACGACACCAAACTTCAAAAATTTCACACAATCAAGCTAAGGAACTTTTACTAGCTAGAGAGTAAGGGCAAGAAGGAAATTGAAATAGAAAAAAAAGTATAAAATTTGTTTACATGAGGAAGAGAGAAGGACAAAACCCAGCATTGAGCTCATCATCAACAGTGGAATACAAGGAAAAGATAAACCATCAATGCTGTAACAGGGATGAACATAAGTAAGAACATAGCTAAACTTATATTTGGGTAAGAGTCATTGGATATATTGTTACAGCAGAGTGAATGTCTAAATCACAAGTGAGATGTATTCTAAAGAATATGCAATGGATAGAGTTTTGAAGTAAAAAATCCAGAGAGGAAGAAGATACTGCAAGCATGAATGGAGATAACAGTACATGGACAAGTATTTCTACTAGTCCAAAAAATTGAGGAGACAAAGATAAATATTTGGCAAAGACAGACAAACTAAATGACATTACGGTGGGGGTCTGCTACAGGCCACCCGACCAGGAAGACTGAGCGGATGAGGCCCTCCATAGGCACATAGGAGCAGCCTCACGATCACAGGCCCTGGTCCCCATGGGGTACTTCAACCACCCTGATATCTGTTGGAGGGACAACATGGCAGGGCATAAGCAATCCGGGAGGCTCCTGGAATGCATCGAGGATAACTTCCTTCGCCAAGTGGCAGAGGAGCCAACAAGGAGGGGTGCTATGCTGGACCTTGTTCTCACCAACAAGGAGGGGCTGGTGGGGAATGTGAAGCTCCAGGGCAGCCTGGGCTGCAGTGACATGAAATGGTGGAGTTCAAGATCCTTAGGGCACCGAGGAGGGCGTGCAGCAAGCTCACTACCCTGGACTTCAGGAGAGCAGACTTTGGCCTCCTCAGGGATCTGCTTAGTAGAGTGCCATGGCACAAAGCCCTGGAGGGAAGAGGGGCCCAGGAAAGCTGGTTAATATTCAAGGATCACCTCCTCCAAGCGCAGGAGCGATGCATCCCAACAAAGAGGAAGTCAGGCAAAAACACCAGGAGGCCTGCATGGATGAACAAGGAGCTCCTGGACACGCTCAAACACAAAAAGGAAGCCTACAGAGGGTGGAAGCAAGGACAGGTAGCCTGGGAGGAATACTGAGAAATTGTCCGAGCAGCCAGGGATCAGGTTAGGAAAGCTAAAGCCCTGATAGAATTCAGTCTGGCCAGGGACATCAAGGGCAACAAGAAAAGCTTCTATAGGTACGTTGGATATAAAAGGAAGATGAGGGAAAATGTGGGCCCCCTCCAGAACGAAACGAGAGACGAGAGACCTGGTTACCCRGGATATGGAGAAGGCAGAGGTACTCAATGACTTTTTTGCCTCGGTCTTCACCTGCAAGTGCTCGAGCCTCACTGCCCAAGCTGCAGAAGGCAAAGGCAGGGACTGGGAGGATGAAGAGCCGCCCACTGTAGGAGAAGTCAGGTTTGAGACCATCTAAGGAGCCTGAAGGTGCACAAGTCCATGGGACCCGATGAGATCCATCCGTGGGTCCTGAGGGAACTGGCAGATGTAGTTGCTAAGCCACTATCCATCGTATTTGAGAAGTGGTGGCAGTCGGGTGAAGTTCCCACTGACTGGAAAAGGGGCAACATAACCCCCATTGTTAAAAAGGGGAAAAAGGAAGACCCGGGGAACTACAGGCCAGTCAGTCTCACCTCTGTGCCTGGGACGATCATGGAACAGATCCTCCTGGAAGCTGTGCTACAGCACATGGAGGACAGGGAGGTGATTCGAGGTGATTCACCGAGGGCAAGTCCTGCCTGACCAACCTAGTGGCCTTCTATGATGGGGTGACTACATCAGTGGACATGGGAAGGRCTACAGATGTCGTCTGTCTGGACCTCTGTAAGGCCTTTGACACAGTCCCCCACAACATCCTTCTCTCTAAACTGGAGAGGTATGGATTTGATGGGTGGACTGTCCGGTGACAAGTGGCATCCCGCAGGGGTCCGTATTAGGACAGGAACTGTTTAATATCTTCAACAATGACATAGACAGTGGGATCAAGTGCATCCTCAGCAAGTTTGCAGATGACACCAAGCTGAGTGGTGCGGTCGACAYGCCTGAGGGACAGGATGCCATCCAGAGGGACCTTGGCAAGCTCGAGAAGTGGGCCCGTGTGAACCTCATGAGGTTCAACAAGGCCTAGTGCAGGGTCCTGCACCTGGGTCAGGGCAACCCCCAGTATCAATGCAGGCTGGGGGATGAAGGGATTGAAAGCAGCCCTTTGGAGAATGACTTGGGGGTACTGGTGGATGAAGAGCTGGAACATCAGCCAGCAATGTGCACTCGCAGCCCAGAAGGCCAACCGTATCCTGGGCTGCATCCAAAGAAGCGTTGCCAGCAGGTCGAGGGAGGTGATTCTGCCCCTCTGCTCTGGGGAGACCCCACCTGGAGTACTGCATCCAGCTCTGGAGCCCTCAGCACAAGAAAGACACGGACCTATTGGAGCGGGTCCAGAAGAGGGCCACCAAAATGATCAGGGGGATGGAATGCCTCTCTATGAAGAAAGGCTGAGAGAGTTGGGGTTGTTCAGCCTGGAGAAGAGAAGGCTCTGGGGAGACCTTATTGCAGCCTATCGGTACTTAAAGGGGGCTTATAAAAAAGATGGGGACAAACTTTTTAGCAGGGCCTGTTGCGACAGGACAAGGGATAATGGCTTTAAACTAAAAGAGGGTAGTTTTAGCCTAGATATAAGGAAGTAATTTTTGATGCTGAGGGTGGCGAAACACTGGCACAGGTTGCCCAGAGAGGTGGTAGATGCCCCATCCCTGGAAATATTCAAGGTCAAGTTGGACAGGGCTCTGAGCAACCTGATCTAGTTGAAGATGTCCCTGCCCACGGCAGGGGTGTTGGACTAGATGACCATTAAAGTTCCCTTCCAACCCAAACTATCCTATGATTCTATGATTCTATGAAATGCTAAACTGTTTGCATTAAAAAGAAAAGAAGAGTTAAAAATTTTAAAGCTGGCTGACAACAAAATCTGGGATCATCAAAAAAGTGAAGATGACAAGAAGTAAAAGAAAAGGAACTGCTATATGAATCAATGGACATTGTGTCAAATGTTCTTCTCCTACAGAAAATTTCCTCCTCAGTCTTTGCATACAAACAAAAGAACTACCTTCCACCACTGCTCTAGCAGTGCAGGAAATTCTTTATACATACGCCTGATCCTCTTTTACAAACATTTTGCAAAAAAAGCTGTATAGCATAGTTCAGCACAAAAAGTGCAGTCAGGTAAATATTAGTTTTGTAGCTAACATACAATTGCCCAGGCCTGATTTAGAAATGTCAAACAAAAAATGTGAGGTTAAAAAAAGGCTTTATTTGTAACAATGATTTCCAAAGTCCAGTTATTTATTTCAGAAATCTCAATTGTTATTTAGTAAAAATATCTTTTTAAACTGGGATAAATCACCATTTAGTTAATACTTTTTATTTTTCTTCTAAAAAAATTCTAAACTATTGCGTGACATCCCAACATTTATTTCTAATTAATTAGTTCTGTGATTCCAACCCTTCTTTTACTAGAATACTCAAAAAACTTATAAGATATGTGATGTGAGTTTAATTACCATATTCTTACAATATTCAAAACCTTACCAGTGGTTTCCGATTCACTCCTTGACTGTGAGGACCAAAAAAAGGAAGAATCACAGACAAATTCAAAAATGAATGCAACAGTTCTCCAGTGTTTTGTCATCTTGTTTGTGTGGTAGAAAGATATTTAATCAATATTCTTCAAGAACTCAATTTCTTCTTTGCCCAATAAATTTTAGCAAAATAGTTCAGTGTTTCAGCAGCTTTATCATCTCTAAAGCAAAAGACTCAAAGAAATAGGCTATATTGTATACCTTAGATATAATGAAATCTTCTAGGGCAGGATATCTGAAATCATTGAAAAAAAGCATCATTGTTGATGGCAAACACATTGGGTTTTGTTTCAAATGAAAGCCAGATATACACCTGTACTCAGGAGCAAGGCTTGAACGGTGGTATGGCAATAGTTTGTCAATGAAAATCCATTAAACAGATTACTGCATTTAAAGTATCAGTCATGATTAATAAATCTAACTAGTAATTATTATATCAACTTCACTGAAAACAAATGAGACTGACATTACTAAATGATCTAATTTGGGGGTTGTACGAGATGATCTTTGGAGGTCTCTTCCAACCCAAACCATTCTATGATTCTCCTTAAACATTGTTTATTTGATACGATGACAAAGACTACACCCAAAATTAGAAAAAAAAAATTCTGTAAACCAATACTTTTTTCTCAGTAGGAAAGAACTACCTGCAAAACAAATCAACATTGCTAAATGTTTTAAGTCCTATAGCAACATAATACTTATACTGCCCACTGGAGAAAGCATCAGGGGGAAAAAAAAACCACCACCACCAAAAACCACAACCTTCCTTCAACAGTCACCTACCAACATGATCATCTAGCTGAAATCCCATTCATCTCAGATGGGTCTCACATTGCAAGTGTGCTGTCATATGACTACTCATTTCTAAACACAAAGATAGTCTTCATCATTAAAAAGTTTTATAGAATATATCACTCAATATCAGTCATAATCAATGAAACCTCCAAGAAAATAATATGAAAGTTAAATTACTTTAGTAGGAAGTTTATTGTACTGAGTAAACCAAGTACAAAACATGAACTATAGTAAAACAAAATGCAATTGAATATTTAAATTTTGGCAAGCACAAGCATACTTCATCAAGAATTTGAGCAACAAAATACAGCATTCAAAACAACATCAACTTAAGATAATACTGTGAAGCTAAGTTAAAGCGCTTAATAAGATAAACAGATTTAACATAGTTTTCATAAAATCGTTCATGGCTGCGTGCAAGCCAAAAAAAAAAACAAAAAAACCCAAACAAAAAACAAACTCCACAGTGATAGGTGATAATATCTGTGTTCTGAGACATCAGCCTGGGGTAAGTGAAAGAAAGAACATACAGGAAAATAAAGTAGTTTATCTAAAGAAAACCTAAAGTCTGGAAGAGAAGATAAAGGTAATAAAGGATTTATTTTATACTCACTGCTGAATGAACAGAAAACATAAAAGTGCAAAGTAACTTAAAAAAGAAGAGGATAATTGCAGAAACCACAAAAGCAACCCACAGAGTCACAAAAAAAAAACCCAAACCCCAAGCCACACTCATGAAGGGAACTTGAACTGTTTACAGTCATGCCCTCAATGTCTTTAAGCCAACAACAAAAGTTAATTAACTTTGGTTGAAGTAAAACATACAATACTGTAACAGTCACAGAATGCCAGTATCTCAGTAAGTGTCTAGCTGTTTCTTTCAGAGTATCAAATTTTGACTTTGAATTCAAAGCCAGAAGGATAAAAGAAGGTTTCCATTATAAAATTTTTTATTATCATGTAAGTAGTAATTATCAGTTTATTCACTACTTAGGCTCTTCCTTGGGAGTCAAATAGTTTAGTCTTTCCCTTAAGCAAAACTGTAGAGCAAACTAACATGGGATCTCCAAATTCTCTGAAATACCGTAATTACAAGACATTACTCACCTAAAAGATAAACCTGAAAGTCTTGTATTGCGTGTTTAAGTTTGATTCTCCTCATTTGAAAAGAATAGCAAAAAATGAGGCATAAAACAGCAATTTTAAGAAAAAACTGCAACAGCTATACTGAGAAGATTCATATTTGTGTCAACAGCAGTTCTTAAAGAAATGAGTAGAAATTCTCAGCCCGCTCCCCAGCCAGAATAAAACAAAAGATACAAGAGAGGCTGATGGAGATTGAAGAACCTTGATGAAAAGCAAATGTGTAAGATTCCATATTCAAAGAGTAAAAAAAGTGACTTACTCAAAACTTCCCCCCTCCAAGAGAAGTGAAAAATGTTTCATGTTAAAAACTGATTGTACCTTGTTCTCTGAAGTCAGCTCTACTAGATGCATAGAAGGTGTGACACTAGAAAAATTGTGCCTAATGGTGGGGTTTGGTTTTTGGGGGGTTTTTTTAATGTTTTGCATGGAAAACTAGGGAAAGCTCACACTTGCACTGTTCAGTGGGGTTGTTCCTTCAGAAAAGAAACTCCACCAACTTTTGAGATATAAGAACTCTTATTATTTAATGCAATGTTTTCTGAGTTATCACATTGCCTCAATTTTTTAAGACAATTTTATCAAATCAGTCAGGCCACATCCAGCAAAACTTGACCTATAGTACAACTGGTCTAGCTCTTCTCATCAGACTGACAGTTCCATCTAACTGAATTGGTACATCTGAAAGAAATAACTAACAGTTAAAAATGTCTACCAATAATGCTGCAACTTGTCAATCGATACAAGTCAATCGATGTCTTAAAACAGATTACAACAAACACAGCAAAAGGACAGTGGAATAAAGTGAATTATTGCTTAAGATTTAAGAAAATTGTGAATTAACTTGCAGAGGTGCTTTAAAATATATCCTCATTTACAAAATAACAAATAGGTAGTGCTGAAAGGGGAGTAATTAAAGGATTGATGTGACTGAACTAAGTAACACAAATGTGTGTAGGAGTGTGTTCAGAAATTTTATTACTCATAACAATACATGCAGCAGAAGAGAGTTAGACCATAGAATACTATATTGATACCAGGAAGGTTCACTGGTTATTAAGCAGACACCTTTTTGCTTGCCAACTAAAGYACCTTCTTAGACAAAACTGATCAAGATAGCCAATTCTATAGTTGTACAATAGTGAGGATACTGTTAACATTACAGAGCCAATAATGTGGTATTAAAACCATTGCCAATAAACGCTCAAATATTACAGGAGTCTTTCTGAAAGAGTTAAAACTAGAGATTAGTCTTTAAAATACAAAGTAACACTTGTCATGATGGTCTGATGACAGCAAAAATGAAAAAATAAACACTTTTTTCCCCATAAGCCAAGTTTCTTTCTAGAAGACATCTTATATTAAGTATTAGAGGGCTCCTGATCAATTGGAAAACGTTGACACACTAAATTTCAAATTTATTACTGTTGTTAGTATGTCCAATTCTAGTAAGTCTGACATTTTTAAAGAGCAAAAGACAGATTTGTCAGTTGAGTGAGGCTCAAATATGAAATAAAAATAGCAAAGCAAGCTTTAATCTATGTGGAATTAATTTTTAAATGTCTTTTTTTGAATCAATGTTTATTCTTGATAATAAAGTAAAAAATATGTTTGCTACTTAACTTTGTCTTTTACTAATTCAATTAAAATGCATAACCCTGCATGTAATTGTCCTATATAAGTATTTCCCCAATGAGTCAGTTACATACATATTACTGTTGGAATGATTTGGCACGGTCAAATAGGTGCCTACTCCTCAGCCAGTCCAGTTCATGGTCAAATTTACTGGTGTAAATCCATCTTTACTGGCATTTTGCCATAATTTGTCAGACTCAAATGAAGCTGTTGAAGTTTAGACATGGGCTTATCTCTGTTATCCTGGCAGACACATTTTGAAATAAGGTTATCAGGGAGAAGCATCATGGTCAGTCTACTTTATTCAGCACACGACACTTGAATTTTTCTCAGTAAGACTGATACATACGAACCTCTCCTCTACATTAACAGTCTACCCTTTCAGTTTTCTAGTAATAAATTTTCTGGAAACCCATGAACTTTTAATATTATTGAACAAAAGTGCAACATTTATAGAGCTCAATTCCAGAATAGACTAGATTATATTTTTTTATTATTTTTTTAAAAGAAAAATTAATGTTTGATTTTTACATAAGGCTTAAACATAAAAACCAAAAATATTTACATAAAAAGGGTCCAACTCTGCCAAGCACAGAAAGACTTGTCATCTGTGGCACCAAATAGCACAAGGAAAAAAAAAAGAAGAAAAAAAAAGAAAAAAAAACACACCAGAAAATGGAGCTCAACAAAGTCTTTGTAAAACATTCCTTTACTAGCTTTCTCATCTTTTCCTGTGTTGCTTATCACAGTGTCATCTAAATGTCTGGGTCAGCCAGATTTATATTAAAAGACTATGCTAGAGGTAAAAATGCAAGAGATTGTTTCATTTTCTTTATCATACTCAGTCTTCCTAACCAGTTTTTTTTTCTCCCCTTCCTTTTGCCCTTTATCAACTCCTCTCCAAAGATTACAACTTCTAGATCAAATGAGCCAGGAACTCTACCAACAGCTTTTATTCGTTACATAAGGAAATTTCATTCCTAGGTTACCACCCATTTCATATACTGATTGAGATACGGGCCTATGAAGAAACATATTCTTAGGAAATGTATGTATTACAATATATTACTTAAATTTTGAACGTGTGAGACTCCAGACTAAACCTAGTACATCTGATTTCTAATTTAATCAGATTCATTAATGGCATTTAAGATGAAGACTTATTTCAAGAAGAAGGAGGAAGTTTGGAGAATCTAACATAGCTGTTTCACCCTACAGGATTTGAAGAAATTTTTGGAGGGAAGATGAAAGTGAGAGGAAGGAGCTAACTCTTATATCAGATAAGAAGCCTCCCATACCATAGATCTGGCTATATATTCCAAGGATGCCCAATTAACATCTACTGTATATCAGCTGCAGTATTAGTCCATGTTCAAGAAAGAGAAATAATATGCAAGTGAGAAAAAAAAACTTTCAAAGCCTAGAACCATGGAAAATCTGAAGAGAATTTGACAAGTCACAAGGTACAATTTAATTCAATGTAAATTATTTTTTAAAATTATTAAAGTGATTCTTCCGTTGTTCGGTTTGTTGGTTGTTTTTTTAGAGACATTAATATATTGATGCATCTTAACTTTACGTTGATTACCACAACTGGGTAAACAAATGTAGGAATTCTCACTTATAAAATTATAGACTTAAACCAAAATTTCCACATGAAGAACTGATTCAAACATAATAATCATTATCACAGCTTCCTCCCAATTCTTACCACCAAAAGGTTAAATTCTGTTGGTCATGGTAGATTTAACTGCTAACCTGTTTCTCTCTCTCTAAAGCTCTGTAATATAAATGAGKCTGAAAACAAACCTAAAACTTGCCATTGTGAAACCTGCCTTTGTGAAACTACTGCTATTTTCTGAATTGAATAAACAAATACTGTAAGAAAACAAGTGAAAAGGTAGTAATTTCTCTGACTTTAGTCCTTTTGTGTTCTTTGCAAGCAAAAGAGATGCTGAAAGCATTAGTTTCACATCTCAAAACAAAATATGTTTTGACTAGATTTTTTTTATTGAGGGAGGATACTTCTTTTAAAGAATCTCAGATACCTATTCAATGACCTTTTGAGATAAGTGGTGATAATTTAATCAAATAAAGTAAGGTTAAGATAGGGATGAACTATAAATAGATCCCTTGAATGTCTGATAAAACCTCAGCAAGAAATAAAAAGCAAAATATTTCATTAGCTTTTGTAACTAAGAAATTTGGACCAAGAGAAATTGATAATTTGACTTCAATCAGAAAACTATATATGAAAATCTTGGAAAATAAATAAAAGTGTTAAAAACAGTGGTGTTCTTCCTCTTTTTTTTCTTGCTCCCAGAGTGTAGTTAGAGGACTCCCAAGAACACAGAAACCAGCATTATATTAGATGTACGATGACTGTTACTCTTGTTAAAGATGGATCGAAAACGAACAGCGGCAACAGCTTTCAGCAAAAGCACCACTTCAGAACTGTAATACCTATACTCGAAGAAGACTGCCTATGCCACATCTGTAACTGGCACCAATTCAATGCAGTGGTGTTTCCTGACCAGACCAACATTCTTCAGTTGATTCAGAATAGTGATTGCTGCTCTTATATCCCACATCTATACTCCAGCTGTTCCAATATTTAAGTACAGGTATTTGATATCCACACAGACAACTACCAACAGCAAGCACCTACTGTTATAAAGACATGATACTCCTTTTCCTGAAGCCCACAGATACATCAAAAAGAATTATTTCCTCCAGGGAAATCCTCCCAGATGAAGCTAACAATGACCATCTTAACTTGAAACGCTAGGAGTGGACAAAAGAAATCAAAGACTTATATAGATATATGCACCCAGAAAAGAAATAGCCTTATTCTGTGTTTGTCTGGATGAAATCATTAACAATGATGAATTATGAGCTATGTAGAAATTATATCCAAACTATATTTCCACAAAAGGCATCAACTGCCAGCACTGAACTAGCAGTATTTTCTTTTCTCTCTTCCAGTCTTCCTTTGTTAATTCAATGTGGGAAATATTATAAACGTATCTCCCTGCTGGGAATGAAAAAAGTGACTACAAGTACTGTTGACAGAACATACTATAAAGCATAGGAGGAAGGAGGCAGAATAGGTTAACGTAGTGATAACTACAGTATTTTCTTCTCATTTACATGGAGAATAGAAAGAAGAACATCAGTGTAGAAAACTTCACTGAAAAAATTAAGATTTATTAATGCAAACAAAAGTAAAGACAAACTATTTTAGCTATGGAAATTCAAAAATAGCTCTGTATCTCCCAGTGAAACTTCGCCACAGAGAATACCGCTATTTTTTTTTTTTGTAAACTAAATTACTTTTTTAAAGAAGGAGAATTCCAAACATTCCAACAGTAATATTCCAACAATCAGGCCTTCCACATCCATGGATATGTCCACTAAAAGTCCAATTAAAAGGCAGCACTTGTACTCTTCTCCCAGTCTGGAACCTCTTCACATTTAGGAAGAAGCAGCTGGTATTGTTTCTATAATATTATATTAAAACTACATTTCAGGAGAGGACAAAAAAAAAGTGATAACAAAACAGAACTCACCACAACTCCAAACTGCTCCGGCTCAGACAAATTATTATACTCACTCTTGAACTTGGACAATGCATTCAATTGTTCTTGTTCAGGAAGATGTTTTATTAAATTCTATCAAGAAAAATAAAATAGGCTTAAAATCTCAGATTCCATGTTGCTTGTATTATTGTAGGCAAATGGTATTACATATGCAACATTACCATAGACTCCAAAGACAACACTCCTCCCTGAAGACAGTAGAATGTAAATTGGCAACACACAAATGAATGTGAGAGTGTAAAAAGCAAGTGATTAAATACTGCTAGCTAGCATCTTTTGCTGATTCTACAAACATTTATGTAGTCTTTTTTTAAACACCATTTTTAAAGAAAGAATATGCTTGATAGCCACTATGCAAACAGAACACCAAGAAGCAAATAGAACAGGAAAGGCAGAATAAGAATTTCAAGTGTAACATATCCAACTAAAGGATGGCAAGAATTATCAATGCTAGACAAAAAGAATTTTGAAAATGGATAATTTATCTTCTAGTATTTCAAAACAAAAGCTTAAACCCATTGGACACTACTTAGCCTGAAAACTTGCTGGAAGTAGGAATTCAGAGGTGGGACTCAGCTTCAGCTGAATTCAGGAGTCCATATGGGGAGCTTGGACACTTACACAAGTGAATGTCTTGTGAACGCAGATAAGGGAATCTAAATATGTTACCTTCATCTGATCATCTGAAGAGTCCTCAGACTCCCTGGAGCTTCCTGGACACTTAAGACACCTATATTTATGTATAGACACCTACATTTAGGCACCTGAATCCCACTCTAATTACAATCAGCTAGGCTGGCTAAAAATGGCTATTGTGAGGTTCTGGAAGTAGAGAGCTTCTCAAACATTTAATTATGGTATATTAATTATGGTATATGGTATATAATTTGAGTCAGTAGCTCAGTTCTGTCCCTTCCCAAGATGACTACTATAACTGCTAGGCAATAGTTAGGGTCCCTCTATAGCCTGCTCTCTTTCTCAACTTACGACTTTTGTGTTCCTGGTTACACAGTGGCTAAGCTTCCATCATAGTAAGAAAACAAGAGAGAGATTGTGTTCTATCTTAAAACACTCCCTGGTCTACTGATAAGATCACTCTTTTGAACTGAAATAAAGATTCAATCCTTCTAACACTGAATCAGGTCTAGCAAACACAGCTATACCACTACCTAACACCATATTTCAAGAAAGGATCAGAAAGACTAACTCTAGCATTTCCGCATTACTTGATGGAAAAGGCAGACACTTCGGTTAAGTTGAAGTCTGTTTTATTACTCTGCAAGTAAATAGCTTTGGTGATATACAACCAACAGAAAAGAATTTACTTAAGTTAGTGAACAGGATCTCCATCTGAAAGTCTTAAAACCCCTAGTTTTATCCACAAAAGATCTTAATTTCTTCTTCTAAAGGAAATTCAGCCAGTTAGGATATACAAATTATCTCTCTGGGGCCAGAGAAATAAAAAGTCATAGCTATGCTTTGCTTAACATACTTCCCTAATTTAAGAAGAAAGAATTCAACCTTTTAACTAGTACCTCAAAAATATCCCTAAACCAGTAGTCAACTCAGTGGCTCTATGCTATCTTCAGAACCTGTATTAGCTAGTTCAAAGCTAGCCCCAGGTGTTTATTCAAGTCGCAATAGCACCCTTGAATTGCAGTATAGATACTCCTCTTGTTAAAGTATGAAAATACTAGATTTGTAACTAAAGAACAGATGTATCCAAAGTGTTGACGTTTTTTAAAAGCAGCTTGAATATGTTGTTTAATACTACTTCTTTTAATTGTTTATAACTCAATCTCTAAGCTCTTGTAACAATTGTCATTTTATGGTAATTTAGCATTTATCAAACCTTTTTTCTAATGGATAAAAAGACCTAGACAGTCCTTTATCACTGTTTTGTTTTAGTGTAAAAATAGTTACTATTTTAAGAACTGAAACCCTTCTTTGATTCTAAGGACTATGATAAGTAATTTGTTTTACAATATTTTGTGATATCCAAAGTAAGGACAATGTAGTTTATCAAGAAAGTAAAGTCAGCAAATAAGAAAAGCTAGACTTACAAGCAAAGGTCTAAATAAAACAAAGGAAGAGTAAATGATAGTTAAAGAGCAGACTGTTTCAACAGACTGTCCATGCTCAAATAAGGATTTTGGTAGGGAAAAAAGAGAACTATTAAAAATGCATGAATGATGATGCTTAAAATAATAATGAAAACTTAAATTTTATGGACCTTGATTTGGACATAGTCAGACTGACTTTCAGCATGAAGAATTTATGACAGTAGTCATGTATATCCTTACCATTATTACATTTGGAAAATATTTTTGTACAAAAGACTACATTTATTAATTATGGATGAAGATGTCCAGCACTAAATCAGTAACATTGAGCAAAAATGAAATGGTACGGAGTGTAAAAAGATACATTTTAAATGAAAATTTTATAACCCACTTATTTCTTGTCTTGATATACAACATCTATATATAACCAGCTCTAAATATACTATAATTCCTTAATCTTTACTGAGATTAAACTGTTATTGTTTGATGCTAAAATAATTTTCACATGTAGAAAAACTGACCACAAAACTTTTGAAAAAGAGAAACAGTCAAGCTTTGTATGAATGTTTTCAATATCGAGCATCAGAAAAAAAAACCTGAAGCAGCAGCTGATATCAAAGCAGCTTTATGGTGTTCAGATAAAGCTTTTGAACTGCTAGAGATGAAACACATTTTGTATATCAAAGAGAGAATAAGCAGGAGAAAGAATTTTGACTAAGTCGCAAGAAACATTCCAATAATTAGTCAATGACTATTTGGATTACAACATGACTTTTGGAGTTTTTACGTCTTTAAGAACTAGATTTAATTTCTAACTGGATAAAGGTGGAGGGCAGCGGGGGGAGAGGGAAGGGCAGGGGGGGCACATTTTACTTCTTAAGCATAACAAAAGAGTAGACTTAAGGACAAATTTCCAACTACAGAAACTGTTACATTAGGATACACTGAAGAATATTTAAAGCTAGACAGAAAAAATTGATGAGGGCAAGAAATTTCTAGAAAGGAGAAGTACCATAATATCTAAGGTACCTTATATAAATAAATAAAAATAGCCATATGCTTGCAAACCTATGTATGCTTTTGCTCTTCTTAGAATCATGAAACACACAGGACATTTTTATAGCATGACCATAACCCATACTTGTGAAGGTTTTTAAAGGTAGAAACAGACACATACAGCTGGATAGTTAAAATTATTTAGTAACCTAAGCATATGTGAAGGTGGATACCAAATTTTTAAAGCAATGAGGCACATGATTCTACCACTTCCAAAGGAAGATGGGTATCTTAAGTGCTTTTTCGAGTTTAAACTCAAATGATCCCCTTTTCAAAGTTATTACAGGGTTGTTTTACCCAGAAACAAGAAACTTGGATGAAACCATTTGATAAAAATGATCACATCCAAACTTGCAAAGTAAATTTGGAGCCTAAGTTCTACTGAATTTTCCATTTGACTTAGGCCTGCAAGTGTTTAATCACTTTGCAAAAAAATGCAATCTATACTCTTGAATCATTTATATGCTTAAAAAAACCCCAATATGTGGGACCTGCCATCCTCTAACACTATGCCTTGTTATATATATGACTGTATTCATACAGGATACTGTGAGTATTGTCACTTGTATTCTACTACACTGACTTTCACTCTATCACAGCAGCTGCTAACATCACTGTCCTCTTGTGGGACATTATTCTTCACCTCACGTTTGGCTCTTCAACTTCTTTTATCCTTTTCTTAAATAAAATTGTTCCCTCCCCTCCAAAAGCAAACACAAAGAGACTCAAACGTTGTCAAAAATACTTTAGACTCAATTCTGATGCCAAGAACTATATAGAGAGGTTACTGGATACACTGACTTTCAATATACTCTACTGTCAATACCAATTAGAAGAGCAACAAGATTATCAGCATAGTGTCAAAAAAGTATCTCCTATTATTGTTAACCATGCCTATTGCATAGAGAATAAAGGGGGGCTAGGTTGTGTTAGCTGTTTTACACATACAGAAAAGCAGGCATTCTTTATACCAAGGTATATACCATTGAAATGGAAATAATATTCCACAGAAGAAATTAAAAAGAAAACAAACAAACAAATAAACAAACAAACAATTCTCAATGAAAGTAAAGTTTTTCTTCTTAGCTTATTGCAACTGATGGAATATTTACCACATGTTCACATAAAAGTATGCCATTAATTAACTACCCTTAATGGTTTGATGATCTGTTTACCCAGAGCCTAGATGAAAAAAGAAGTTTTGCCTTCTTTAAATAATTCATATAGAAATTATTAAGATGCCAGTTTTTCATAATTTTGATATATAATATTTATTTAGTATATACAGGTTGCTTCATGATATTGTTGAGGACCTAATTTCATTAACAAGCTAAATTTTCACTGTTGAAAAACAGTGCTAAGGTCAAATAGCATAAGAGAGAGTCTCAGAGCAAGCATAGACTATCTGAGACAGAGTTCAAGCTGAACATAACAGCATAGCATATTCCATCTCTCAGCTTTTCATGCTGTTTTAGAAAATTTTGACTATTATTCCAAATAAAATAAAATAAAGATACACCTCATGCATCTTTTGACCATGAAGAAAACCTTGAAAAAGAAAAGTCATGTAAGTAAGTGCAAACTAGAATCGACAAACTGCTTAGAGGTGTAAACTGCTCTGTTCATCCTAATAACCTTAAAGTAATAGTTTCAGTGCCAATATTAACTGCATCATTGAACGAAAGAAAGAGAATTATGCAATGATTATATATAGTCACTGGAGATGACGGCTCACGTTTGTTCCTTCAAATATTTCTTAAGAGAAACATCTCATTCTTCAAATCAATTAGACAAGCTCGTTTTAAAGGAAAGTGAAGTCCAAATAGCTCAGCAGAGTCTAAAGATCTTTGAAATCCAAGCGACAAGAAGTGAGGGCCAAACTGCATGCGGGAAGAAAAGGAGCATGCTGAACATGTACACATTGTACAGCCTCCTCAGTAGGACCTTATTTTGACATTCCAATATGATGGAAATTTATTTTTCAAGCAAAGCACACAAATATAAATTTGCCTTGTTTTGACCTTTGAATACAAATTGTGTTTGTGTTGCAGTACAAGTCACACATTTGAATCTCAAAGAGCCTTAATGTTACAACTCATTTTATGACGCTCTCTATTACCTGTATTATTTCTTCACTAATCAACATTCCTGCAAAAAGCATAGGTTTCTAAAAATCTAACTTTTTCTTTCTTGGATGTTTCAGTAGGGACTGGTACCCATGTCTCTAACACACTTTCAGGAATGCTGTAGAGATCAGCTACCTAAGTCCTCTGTAAGTGAAACCTATGCCACATTACTAGTAGATTGGTAATAATTATGATTTGACATTTATGAGCCATAACAGCAAAAATTTGAACTTCATCACAGTATGCAGGAGTCCTGTCCAAAAGGCAGACAATCTCGGTCTGAAGACATATCTTTGCAAATCTAATGGATGCCCATGAAGTTGACTGGGGAACACAGCACACAACAGGCAAGGAGAGGTTGAGAGAAGCGGGTTTGTTGAAGTGTAAGAAAACAAGCCTCAGGGAAACTTAATGTGGTCTTCAAGTACCCAATTGGAGGGTACAGAGAAGATGAAATTAGGTTCCTCTTGGAGGTGTGCAGCAGAAGGCCAAGGTCACAAGTTGCAACAATGAAAATTCCAGTTAGATAAACAAGAAAAAGTTTTTCACCATGAGGGTAGTTCAACACTGGAAAAGGTGTCCAGAAAGGCTATGGAGTCTCCAGCCTTGGAGATATTAAAAATTTAATGGAAAAAGGCTCTGAGCAACCTGCTGTAGCTGACCTGGCTTTGAGCAGGGGGGCTTGGATCAAATGACTTCTAGACATCCCTTCCAAATTATTTTTTCCCATGGTTCTATAATGAAGTACTTGTATTTAAATTATTTTACAAAATTCTTTGACTTATCAACCCTTAAATAACACCGTGCATAGAAGAACACAAGGAACTTCCAGTTTCTTTTGTCTCCACACAGAATCATACTGATTTTGTGCTTTGAATAAAATAATAAGGAAAGGGAAAACAGTATCCAAATAAACTCTAGGGAAGAAAAGTGGTCACTGTGGATGCCCTAAGGCAAGATCCCGGATTGTATCAGCTCTGACAGGACAGGGGAAAAAAAAAAAACAAACAAAAAACCAAAAAAACCCCCCAAAAAACCCCAAACCTTTTTCCGTCTAGTTTTTGACCAAAACAACAGATTTGTCCAGATGAGACAGAGATAGAAACAAATTAAAGAAAAAATTAGTAACCAGGGAAGAAACAGAATATTATATGCTATTTGAATATATACCAAAGAAACATCTCAATTTAGTGTGGACAATATGAATGAGGAAATAGAAAATATAAATTCAGCTGCTTTCATAAAAAAATTAGCTTTACAAATATAAAAAACCTACAGTTCACAGTAAAAAAAAAAGATTCCTGCAGTGATTTACTAGCCAAAAGTTTATGTTAAGAGGCTTTTTAGCCACAGGTTTCTATTTAATGAGAAGCTTACCCTGAAATAAAGGGATTTAAAGTGTCATTTTCCTTACCTGAATCATGGACTCTGACAGCTGTGTTTCGTCTACTTCCAATATCATCATTTTGATTTCCTCATAAGGCACTCGGAAAGAGCCAAGGAAAATTGCTAAAACAAAGATTCAACACATAATGAAGAAAGCAAGACAACAACAATCTTCTTCCTACTTACAAAACACCAATTAAACAGGCTATAGCATCCACAGGTTAACAAACACTATGCAAAGTAATATAGATAAGACATAACAATTTAAAATGTATTTTTAATTACTGTTCTCCTACAATTCCAGCCTTCTCCATCCATTTGTTATGCACAACATCCAGCATCACAGAAGACCTCCATAAGCAGCCAATGACAAGTCTACTCTCCAGGACAATCATTGCCATTATAGTATTTTGTGCTGAGATGACAATTACACTTTTTTCTTCAATGGTCTTGTCAGAGCTTTCTCATAAAAAAGCACCATGAGAAACCAAAACCATATAAACGGTTAAAAACCAAAATGGTCTTATAAAAACTGTTTATTCGTTCACCATAATCCAATCATTTCCTATTTTATCTCTGCTGCCATTTAGGAAACTATTCTTTACAGAACTCCTCTCCGCCAAAACTTTATCATCTTTATTTGCATATTATTGCGTAATACTGAGTATTACCTTCCTTCTATAAAGTACATGAGAGATGACCAGACATCTTGTAGACATTATTGTCTTTTTTGCTGGGGGCAGGTAAGGGGGTGGCGGGGTGGGGAGGCAGGCAGTATTCTTTGATGATATAGAATTGAAAATATATATTGATATAGAGTTGAAAATATAGATACATAATTAGATATATAGCTGTATGCTTGTACTTCAACATATACAGAAAAGAATAATTTCAGTCTTAAACAAGGGATAACCTTTAACTGTTTTCTGGGTCTTTTTAAATGTGTTTCAGTTGTATCAACTCACATGTTTGGGCTTAACACCAATTACTGCACATACGCACATTTTCTCACACACTTTAAACAAAAAGTGGTTACAAGGCAGTCGGACAAGAGAGAAAGACATTTTTATGGAATATTTACACAACATTACGTTGTCATAAAAACAGAATCTACTTACACAGATTCTGTGCAATCTTTGGGTCCAAAACTTTTAATTCTTTTATTCGTTTCTTAATGGATTTCTTTTCTTCAAAATCCTCCTCCTCTTTTTTTACTGTCAAAGTAAACACAAATACACTCATTGTTGACTCTTAATATTTAGAGAAAACATTAATGAATTCAGAAAACATATTTGCTATCAAGCATAGTCAATTCACAAAAAAAGAACATACCATAGAACATACAGACAAAAAATACGGAGGTTTTGCATTTATTGCTTGTATTCTCAAAATTTTTGCTCTTCAGTCAAATTTGTCAGCATGTTAGCCTTCTAGAACAAGATTTTTTTTTAATATATAGAAACTGAATAAAGATGCTAATGTTAATTGTACGAATGCTCTGAGGTCATGAAAGTCATACTTAAAATACCACGCAACATACTTCAGTCAGCCTGGCCAGGTTAACATTCTGAATTGGATTTTAACAATAACAAATCTTAAAGAAGATATGTCAGTATGTCTCAACATTGAGCAATAAAGAACCAACCCAAAGCTTAAGTATTTTTGTGACCGCTTTTGTCTAAATATATGCACCAAAATTATCAAAGACCACTGGCTCATTAAAAAATTAACATTACCTTAGAATGTAAATGAGTATATACCTATTTTCATTCTCTCCTCCAAAAAGATGTATTTTTAAATATATGATGTAATCACCTTATTATAAAATACCACAAAGACAAAGTGATTGTATAATCATACATTAACATTGCTGGAATTTTTGGCTTATTCTTTCTTTTCAGAAAATAATTCATACAAATAGGATCTCTCAAATGCATTATGTAAGCTGAATTTATTTCTCATTATTCACACATCGTCATAAGCATTTCACTTAAAATAACAGCATAGGCTTGATAACGTATTAGTAGGAACCATTCCAATTATTATGTAAACAAACAAAAAAGACCAAAATCACAGAAATCTTTCCTTAAATCCAATCTGGTTGTCCTTTTTTATTTTCTTCTTTTTTTTTTTCTTTGTTTCTCCCCCCATCCCCAGCACAAATCTTCACCGTCAAATGTTATTCACCCTATGTATTACTATTGTTTATCTAATTCTCTAGTTCACAAATGAAATTAGTTTCCAAGCTTTTACAGCATGATTGTTCCAAATTAAGTTATACATGCTTCAAATATTTGAAAGTAGAAAATATGTTTGTTGTGGTTTAACCCCGCAGGCAGCTAAACACCACACAGCCGTTCGCTCACTCCCCACCTCCCAGTGGGATGGGGGAGAGAATTGGGGTGGGGCGGGGGGAAAAGTAAGATTCATGGGTTGAGATAAAGGCAGTTTAATAGAACAGAAAAGGAACGGAAAATAATAATGATGAAGATGATGATGATGATAAAAGAATATACAAAATAAGTGATGCACAATGCAATTGCCCACCACCTGCCAACCAGTGCCCAGCCAGTTCCCGAGCAGTGGGCTCCCAGCCAGCTAGTTTATGTACTGAGCATGATGTCATATGGTATGGAATAGCCCGTTGGCCAGTTTGGGTTAGCTGTCCTGGCTATGCTCCCTCCCAGCTTCTTGTGCACCTGGCAGAGCACGGGAAGCTGAAAAGTCCTTGACTGGTGTAAGCACTACTTAGCAACAACTAAAACATCAGTGTGTTATCAACATTATTCTCATACTAAATCCAAAACACAGCACTATACCAGTTAATAGGAAGAAAATTAACTCTATCCCAGCCGAAACCAGGACAATGTGGTAATAAAAGTATATGCTACCGACTTCAGAAGGAGATGGATATAGATGAGAAGTCTCGTCAAGAAGATATAATAGGATTAAAATTTCTAGCTCACTGATGATTCTTGACAAAACTAGATGTAACATGAATTATCAGGAGGATTTCCCTAAGTTAAAATTACTTCCGTAAATTTCAAGAGAGATCTTTGAGAGCTATGTCAGGCTGGACAGGCTCTGAGCAACCTGATCTAGTTGAAGATGTCCCTCCTCATTGCAGGGGGGATTGGACTAGATGACCTTTAAAGGTCACTTCCAACCCAAACTATTCTATGATTCTATGATTCTTAAAAAATGTTTGTCTAAGCACAATAAATTTTGCCTAGGATTGGGACACAGACTAAATGACCTCTTGAGGTCTTTGAGCATTGTTGTCTAGGATACTACCAAAGAGATAAGAACTTAAAGACCTCACACAGGGATTGAAGGAACTGGATTCTAGTCCCTTCCGAGTTGGCGGAGACACAAATTGAATCATCTCCCAAATCACTTTTAACACTCTACACCTGCTAGGCAGCATGATGCTCGTCTTGAGGACATGCCACAGTGCAGAAAAGAACGTGGCATTCTGAAAAATGAAATTACTGAGCTAAGACATAAAGCAGTCCTTGGAAGAAGGACAGATATCCAGGGTCCCGGCAAATGGGTTACAGAGCCACAATCCTCCTCTTTTTCTCCCCACCCTACCCACAACAACCAGTTGGCCTTGAATGTCTTTTAGCACAGATTTAACAGAAAGGTTAGCATTCTCCTGTGCCAGGAAAAACAACCCACTCTACTACGCATGTGAAAGCAAAAGAAGTAGGTTTTAACCACCAATGTGAGAACTCAATACCCCATGTTCAAAAGGAACAGAATGACATTTGAGCTACTGGATAAGAAGGAGGTTACCACTAAAGCATCACTTTTTTCTGGTTATGCTTTAAGAAGAGCTCCTACTGAACCCAGAAGGGCATGTCAGGGGCCACAGATCTCAGGATCATCCAACTGTTTTCTCCATCAGTTACACACCTTAACAGACCTCTCAAATTTCTTACCGGCTACATGCTGAAAACAGTCATTCTTAAAAAATCATTTTGAGTTGCCTGTCTTATCAATGCTAGAATTGCAGTTTAACTAGAAGACCTGGGCATCTCTGTAGCCCAGGTTCCATGCCATCTTCATGCCTTACTCATCTGAATCATAACGAAAATACAGTAATGCTTTATGGCTACCATGGAATTTTGCAAATCATCATTTTACAGGAAACAAAATAATTTCCTTAATAGTCGCAATTTTTTATTCACTTTTTTAAAGTGAAATTATCTGAATTTATTAATTTACTTAAACTTGCCCTGACAGCCTTGAACTAGATACTAATAGGGCCTGAAATAGAAAAAATACAAATATGTTTGCCTTTTCCAGCACTAGAAAGCAACATTTATACATTACAAGTCTTATAACAGAGATAATACACAAACATACAAAAAAATCAGCAGTTAAACATGCACTATTTTAACTCCCAACTTTCAAATCAAGAAACAGTGCTGCAAATGAACTGGCTAATTCCCTCTGAAATTTTCACCCCGGAGGGGGTTATGCATAATGTTACAGCAATACTTAAGTCATCGCAACCCTAAGGAAAAATGTATAAGCATAGAACATATTTACTCTAGGAACTCATGCAGAGTTATACAGTTATGCAACAAACTAAACTACTGCAAACTTACGTGATACTTCTTCAGGAGAATTCAGGTCACATCCTTACGTAGTTGGCAGCAATAAGAAGCAGAGGATACATATTACTTGTCTTCCCTATTGGAAATGTTGCAATTTCCAATGAAAACTCTGATACCTCCTACCGCCTCTAGAAATTTTTACCTCATTTGCTTATTAACTTATAAGGGAGAAGGAAAGAAAAAAAGAAAAAAAAAAGAAAAAAAAAAAAGGGGGGACAAAACTATTATCTATTTCCAACAAGAAAAAAGGGCAAAAGCCCCGGGGGGGGGGGGGGGGGGGGGGGGGGGGGGGGGGGGGGGGGGGGTGGGGAGAAAAATAGAAAGATCTGAACAGGTGAAGTAAATATCTAGACTTACAGGAAATCAAAGAAAATAAGCAATTAGATTTTTATTTGGGGAGGGCACTGGAGCAGGGACAAAAGTATACAGAGAATAGAAAATGGGAAACATCTGCTTACACTGGAAAAAGAGAAAGCAGCCCAGTGAGAGTGGGAAGCTGCTGCAGAAAGGAGGTGACTATCGAGGGAAACAAATGTAAGACGTTTTGCTAACGAGAGAAGAATCAGACCAGGGGATCTCAAAATGCACAGACAGCTCTCATGGCTCCAGAAGTTGGACCATCATATTAAACCATTAACTTTTTCAAAATCGCATGTCTTATTTCAGGTATTATACAACTAAAAAGGACTGTTACATATCAAGAACCCCACATCCTTTTAAGTTCTGTCTGTATGCTACATCTATCACACTGGGGCATACACATGGCTGAACTGGATAATTTTTAGTCAGTAGTACCTCATCTGATGCTCCAACTGCTCTGCCCTCTCAGACTGGGAAAGAAAGTGCTAGAGAACTTTGAAACACACAGAATTCATCTCACATCCTTCACAGTTCCTCTTATCATAGAATCATAGAATCATTAAGGTTGGAAAAGACCTCTAAGATCATCAAGTCCAACCATCAACCCAACACCACCATGCCCCACTAAACCATGTCCCTAAGTGCCTCATCTACACGTCTTTTAAATACTTCCAGGGATGGTGACTCCACCACTTCCCTGGGCAGCCTGTTCCAATGCTTAACCACTCTTTCAGTAAAGAAATTTTTCCTAATGTCCAAATATCTCCACAATCCCACATCCTTATTAACATGACTCCAAAATTAACAGATGTGATTGCAGTGTACAGATGGACAAATATCTCAAAGGAGTTTTAGCTATTGGAAAGATTGCTTTTACTGTCTCCTTCAAACCTGTGTCCATATGCAAATTCAACTGTAGTTGAAAGCTGAAATTGGAGTCCTGAAGGGAGTGGTGACAGGACTGTTTTACAAATATAACATCACAGTTGGAAGCCTACAGAATAGCATTTCATAAAAATGTGGATTGAATCCTATGTAGCTACTCCACAGATCTCTGAAACAATAACATTCTTGGTAGGTACCACTGAAATAATCTGTACATTCATTAATTGCTATCTACTATTTTCATTTCTGCCACAGGTCTTGATATAATCTGCTACCCACAATCTTTGTGTAAGAAAAATCATATCTGTGCATCTGTATGCTAAAAAAACAAAACAAAACAAAACCAAAAACACTTCTAAAATACATCATCCTACTGAATAAAAACAAAATACCCTTGAAATACAGGCTTCAAAAGGAACATGCAGATCTGAACATTTATTTTAAAAATTCTGAATTCCTAGTTCAGAAGAAACTTGAAAACTACATTACACAGAAATCTACAGAACACTCAATGGAGTTATTTTGTCACTAAGTAACAGAGCATACAGAAAATTATACAAGACCTTACACCTTTCCTACCCTCTTAGCTAAGGCAACAGTCATCTTGCAATCTGTCTTCACTGAAAAATGAAAGAACAAGCCTAGGGTCACAGGCTCAAAGGATGTACCCATACCGAGTCTCATTATGAAAGTAGATGCCTACCTCATCTGTTTAGAAGTCTAACTCTTAGAAGTAAATGATAGCTTTACTATCAGTGCCCCATATAGTAGGATTTTCAACTGAAAGACCTGCATTCTTTATATCCAAAAAAATTTCTGGAATCAAAGGAATAGACCTTTAATAGAAGATGAGGTTGTAGCTAAATAACAAATGCTGCAAAAGTTCTTAGTTATTCAAAGCAAAAAAGTGGAATAACTTGCTACAAATCACAGAGTGGGTGAGGTTGGAAAGGACCTCTGGAGGTCATCTGGTTCAACCCCCGTCACTCAAGACGGGGTGCCCAGAACTGTGTGCAGGTGGCTTTTGAGTATCTCCAAGGATGGAGGGAGAGTCCGCAACCTCTGTGGGCAACCTGTGCCAGTGCTCAGTCACCCTCACAGGAAAAAAGTGTTTCCTGATGTTCAGGAGGAACTTCCTGTGTTTCAGTCTGTGCCCATTGCCTCTGGCCCTGTCACTGGGCACCACTGAAAAGTGCTTGGCTCCATCCTCTTTGCACTCTCCCTTCAGGTATTTATATACATTGAGAAGATCCCTCCAGAGCCTTCTCTTCGCCTTGTTAAACAGTCCCAGCTCTCTCAGCCTTTCCTGCCAGGAGAGATGCTCCCGTCCCTTCATCATCTTCATGACCCTTTGTTGGACTTTCCCCAGTATGTCCATGTCTCTCTTTTACTGGGGAGCCCCGAACTGGACACAGTACTCCAGGTGTGTCCTCACCAGTGTTAAAATCAAAGGCCTGACAAGGAATACATGTCTTTTGGCTGACAGAACACAGTTTTTTGAAGACTTGGATTGTTTTAACAGCTCCACAACTACTGTCCCACAATATGACATGCAACAAAGCAAAGCAAAGTTTAGTCTCCAAAAAAGGACACTGACAAGCCTATTTCCTAGACTGTGATGCTACACAGGTGCCATCAGCTCCATTTGCAGATTCCATACTGAGTTGCAGGGTTCACCAGCACAGTTATTTGTGACAACCTGCTTCAAAATAGCAAAGAAATTATGAACTAGATCTAAATCATTCCACAGTATCACTGAAGACACCTATTTGCTTTTTTTATAAAAACAAGGATAAAATGAGGATATTGGGCACAGCCCACAGCAGTAGGAAGAATGCCTGAATGCTAAGAGGCCAGGAAGCTGGTAAACGTTCTTCTTTCCAAACAGAGCAACCAACTTTAAGGTTGTATCAACACAAATGTTAGCCTCAGGGACTGTTCATCACACCTAATAACCTAATCCAGCTCTTTTATGGGGTACAGACTATATTTCAAGTACTATGAAAAAGCTTTCACACTCCATCTTATTTTACATCTACATACATCTAAAACTTGAAAAATCAGTATGAAGCTATTAACTATGGTAGGAATATAAATAATGCTTCACGGTTTTACCTGTCAGCTTTGAAACTGAAAACGTTTCCATTACTTTAAATCAAGTTGGATTGCAAACTCCTAGAAAGTATGGGTACTTGCTATTCTTCTTCATGTTCGCTACAATAGATATGTGGAAAATGTAATGCAAAGGTGCCAATGTATTCCAAGTTTCTGTTTATTCARGCCTCTGTCCTTTTTGACAATTTCTATTCGTCGGTAACTCATATCTTTGGAATGGTAGTTGCTGCAATAGTGAATATTTCTTAAGTTTTAATGTTTGTTTTCTGAGCAGTTTGCAAGAGATTGTCACTTCTTACCTCACTCAAACACGTGTTCAGTCATGCACGCATGCACTGTTGTTCCTATATCGACAATGCTGCTGTTGAATTGGCTCAGTTCATGCATACATCATGATAACTCAGTCATGCTTCATGATAACTTAAACTCACGCATCATAATAACTCATTCAAAATAGGATTTTATCACAAATAAGTTCTCAAGGGTACATAAGAACTGGCATCATTGATAACAGCAAAGGTACAAATGTAATCAGGCATTTTATCTCTGACAGGCTATTGCAAGGTAATTCAGAAGACTATGCCTCTATAATCAGCTATTAAATACATCCAATGACTGAATTTATAGATACTTTCACACAAAGCTTCTCTATGAATCAGTCTATTTTTTAATTATTTTAATTTACCACAAAATACCTATCCTATTAAACTTGTATAATTATATAATCTGCATGAGAAAACAACTGAAGCATATACAATATGTACAAGAGTTGGAGAGTAATTATATTTATAAGTGTAATATACCGATACTTTTTCTTATAGCTCTGTAAAAAATTTTAAAAATTTGGAACATCTTTTCAGATGGTTTTAGCACCTAGTACCTTTTATATTACTTAATACAGTCTTTAATTTTCTGCATGTACATCACATTACATGCATAAAAATAAGTACTTCAGCTTAGAATCTTTACAGTTGCCAGCACATGCATCCTGCCCATTGAAATACTGTACAATCATGACATGAATAGGTGGACCAAGATAAAGAAACCAACAGGTAATTAACATGGACATATAAGGTCCTTTATTGCAGGAAGACATAGCGATAACAGGCATAGACCGACCAATCATGTAACAGGAACTAGTACACTGGCAAGTGATTAACCAATGGTCTTATGTTTGTGCTTCCACACTTTTCCTCCTCTTTTATAACAATGAACACAGGAGTTTACAGTTAGAGAGTACTGCTTTTGGGAAATTAGCCAAGTAGCTAAACTAAGTCACTAAGTTTTTTAAAGCAGAAATAGCGTCTTCATTTTATTTTGAAAACCTAAGTGTTATCATACTGACTAAATAGTTTCTAAATAATGTTAGTTCATTCATAAACCAAAGACATTAAGCTCTCATGTTTTTTAATGGCAGCTGATAAAATTCTGAAGGAAAAAAAAAATCAACTCTGAAATCCTATTTCTTAAGAAGTAACTAAAATAGTCTCAGAAGTATGGCATATACAAATCAGAAGAATCTTTTTCTTAGTTACAATCTGAACACCTGCTTGGCTCCACACTAGAACTGAAATTTTTAACCAAGACTGATTCAACTCCTGGAAGGATTTAAAACTTCACTAATTTTCCTGGGAGGGGAAAGGAAAAAGCTGGGGTTGAGATGAGCTTTCTGCTACAATGGAGTTTCCTGTACAGGGAAAAGCAAAACATACTGATGTTCCCAACAGTAAAGTTATTTAGAGTCTAGTTCCAGTAGACATATAATTCTGTGGTTTTCAGACCATTTTAAGATATATTCCTACCATCAAGACTTAGCTGCTTGGGCTTACAAGGCTGATCCGTCACTTGACACAAGCTATCAAAAGCAGAATAATAGGACCAAGTGCAGTTGCACCCGAGGTGAGCATAGTTGATTCAAGAAGCACCATAATGTTACTTATTACCCTGTGAAATGGAATGACAACTGTTCAACTCCACTTTTTTGGGTCCAATATCTGAAAGGAGATAAGGAACCACACAAAAGTATTGGACAAGGAGCCAGCATGGGTCAGATTAAGTGGGACAAGGCAACAGAATGAGCAAGATCCAGTTTAAAACGCAATTAGAATCATAACTACACTGCTGCCTCCAGAAACCTCTTCATAGGAGTAACTATGCCTTGTTGGATCAAAAGTCAACCTCTTCCAGGGAACAGTAAGATGCATAGGAAAAAGTATAAGAACAAGTCAAGCATACACTTCTTTGCAAGTCTCCATATATTTGCCTTTCAGAGGTTGTCCGATTCCAGAGCAAAATCTTTTCATTTAATAGTCCTCAACAGATTGTTCTTCCATGCATTTGTATAATTGCTTTTTACACCTAGTAAATTTTAAACATTGATGAAGTCCTTCAGAGTTCCCATTCTTAATTATGCATTGTACAAAGAAAGACTTCGTTTTATTTGTTTTGATAATCTTGATCAGTTTTGCTGTACCTCTACTATATCTTTTATTAGCAAGAGGAAACAAAACCACACAAAGTATGCAGGATGTGGGCACAGCTTGAACTTGTACAGTGACACTTTTTATTATTATTATTATTATTATTATGTTTTTCTTTCCTAACAGTTCCCAAAATCCTATTTGCTTTCAACCATTACTGAGACAGAGAAGATTTTGCCAGTATATCAGTAATTTATTATAATGTTAACTAATTCTACCCTTTATTAATGATTATCTACAATATGTCCACCATGGGTATCAACTTTGCTAATCATAGATCCTCAAACCCCAGAAACCTTTTTAAAAACTGTCATCACATTTGTCACCTTGCTTCCTTTCCTCTGATGCTGGCATAAGTTCAAATAATAGTTTACACAGCACAGTTCATAGCTCAGCTGTTTCATCCTTCAGTTCCCTTAGAAGTCTGGGGTGAATACCGACTGGTCTTAGCAATCTGTTACTGTCCACTTTATTGACCTACTCTAAAACTTCCTCTACTGACCATGCAAGTTGCGATTCATCCTGCAACACAGTGCTCCCCGCAAAGACCAGTTTGGAGGCAACTTCACTATTGGACAAACAGAAATAATTCTAAGCTTCAGCATTCGGAAGTAGGAAAGAAGGGTGTTACTCAAACTTTCTTTTTTTTCTTTGGAAGACAGATAAGAAGCAGGAAATCATACTTTTGTATTGCATTTTTACTAAGTCTTTATCCATGCTCAAAATTCACTAGTATGAAAATTTTAACACCTTAGCTCTAACTCAGCAAAGCAGTAAGAATTAGAACAGCATTTGAAACATACTGAAGTCCCTGGAATTTAAATACAAGCATATACTCTTAAGTAAAATCTGAATGAAAAAGAGACACTCCAAGATGTGGCTTCTGCTGCTTATAGATTTTATGCAGTACATGTTAAATATCATTAATATGCTGCAGTATTTGTATTTCCCTAACTGTGCTCTGTTGTTGTTTACAAGTAAGACTACTAGTTAAACATTTTTTTTTAATCTTCTAATGAACAATTCATTACTTTGCTTGATATCAAAACTCTTTCAGCTTCACTAAATAGCTTCTAAAAGTTGGACAATGACTTGTTTCTAGACCAAAGTCCAAGGTACAAGCTAATTTTAGATCTTCTTACTGTGCAATTTTTCAAAATGTTAATATTTATCATTATTTATTTACAAGAATAAGTAGAAATATCTTTTTTCCCATTTATACCTTAATTCACTACACTGTCAAAATTGTTTCATCATAATCTTTACTTTCAATTTAATACATGTGTTTCCAGCCCTTGAGTTTCACAGACTGAAAGTCTGGACCGAACATAAAGCAATTGAAGTTTTTTCACCTTCAGTTTCTCATACAACCACCTCCGTTCAAGTTAGGCTTTTAATTCAAAAGCACACACTTAACCAAGGTTGACTTGATGACTATAGTTCCCTTTAAGCAGACCTTAGGACTTGCACTTAACAAAATAACTTTCAGTGCCTTACAGACTGAAATATAAGCTTAGCATTGTAGATTCTTAAAAACACAGAAGCTGATAAAAAGTAGGGCATGTTTTTCAAACACCCCTATTATTACACATTTCTGTTAACACTCCAATAGAAAACAGGGTGTAACAAGTAATTTCATGAAAGGACAGCAAGAGCACACTTACAGACTTATTGGATAAACTTACTTCCTAAGTTACTTGCAAATTATTACTTTATCGCTGTCATTATTACTTTATGACTGCCTGATCAATAAGATCCTTGATGTCATTTTCTCCAGTCAAACAGGATTTTGAAAACAGAGAATCTCCAGGGCACTTCCTATGGCCAGAAAACAATTCCCCATACAGAAAAATATATATAGTACAATATGTTTTAAAGCTCTAGTTACTCTTCCTGAGCTCTGCAAAAGCCGTCTCTATTCTGCTTAACTGTCTTGTTAGAGCAATTAACTCTAGGTCATAGCCTCTTTTGCTTATTCCCCTCAAAGTCAGTGTCAAGTTTTCCACTATAAAAATTTCAAATAATACAAGAATTCAAGTGCCTAAAGTCTACAGTTATACAAGTTTTCATCTGTGGACCACACAAAACAGAATGTAAAGGAGGGGAAAAAAATAAACAAACAAACAAAACAAACAAAAAACCCGCCAAAACTCAGCTTTCTAGAACACAGAGTATGGCAACTAAAGAGTGAGTGGAATTGTCCTACATTTCCTGTTTAAAGCTTCCCCCCCCCCTTAAATTTGCAATTCTTAAAAAAAAAAACCATCAAAAACTACACTAGTCTGCAAAATCATCACTGAAAAAAATCTTAATTATTCACTAAATTGATTTAATTAGCAAGAAAAGTTGTAATTGTCCTTCACACATATACTGTGAAGTACAAACGAAAGACAAATCAGAATACTTTTCAAAACAGAAAAAAAAAAATAGACTGGCTTCAGATATAAATAATGAGAACATGCAATGACCATTGATTCCATTACTTTCAAATGACCTAACTGCCCTCAGAGATTTAGATAGAGCTTGTGTGATGTATTATATTATTACACATACTGCATGCTTACCAGTTAAGACATAAGATGTACATTTTTATGTCCATAAATGTAACAACCTCCTTTTTTTGTCTTGGTTTTACCCATGCAGTATATGCAGGGCATAAATAAATTCACTTCTTTGTACTACTGCCAGTCTTTAAAGTCATATGCTATTCCATCCTAAAAGATGAAAGAAATTTGGATGATAACAGTGCTAGAGTGAGTTCCAGCAAGGTACTCAAGAAGTTCGCTATATATTTACAGTTGAAATACCTTTTTATAAATGTGGAATACATTTATTGTTCAGACAGCAATCTCTGACAGACAAAGCTGAAAGACAGCACCTGTTTTGAGATTAAAGAGCTTGCTAGCAAAGAGCGTATTTAATACAACAGAAGTAAAATACTCTGTTCACTGTACATCAACTAAGAAGTCCTTTGGTTAAAATACAGAAACCCAGGTTTTACAGTGAGAAAGACAGACTGTTTTCCTATCAAAGCCATGTTAAGCATATGTCACTTTAAATCCAAATACTTAGACCATCAGACATTAGGAAAAAAATGCTGTATCTTAACCACAAATTTCTTTGTTCTAAATCATTCTTTGACTCGTGTAAATTTTCCCACCCATTTGGTTAAAAATAAGTATTTATACCAAATGTATAGGTGTCTACATATCAGAAAAAAAAAAAATTTTGAACATTAGTTTGTACTAATAAAACTACACAGATCACCAAATGAAACACTGAAGCAGTTTCATCCTGCTGGGGGACTTCAACCATAGAATCACAGAATCATAGAATAGTTTGGGTTGGAAGGGACCTTTAAAGGTCATCTAGTCCAACCCCCCTGCCATGGGCAGGGACATCTTCAACTAGATCAGGTTGCTCAGAGCCCTGTCCAACCTGACCTTGAATGTTTCCAGGGATGGGGCATCTACCACCCCTCTGGGAAACCTGTGCCAGTGTTTCACCACCCTCAGCATCAAAAATTACTTCCTTATATCTAGGCTAAATCTACCCTCTTTTAGTTTAAAACCATTCCCCCTTGTCCTGTCGCAACAGGCCCTAGTAAAAAGTTTGCCACCATCTTTCTTCTAAGCCCCCTTTAAGTACTGATAGGCTGCAATGAGGTCTCCCCGAAGCCGCCTCTTCTCCAGGCTGAACAACCCCAACTCCCAGCCTTTCTTCACAGGAGAGGTGTTCCATCCCCCTGACCGTTTTCGTGGCCCTCCTCTGGACCCGCTCCAACAGGTCTGTGTCTTTCTTGTGCTGAGGGCTCCAGAGCTGGACGCAGTAGTCCAGGTGGGGTCTCCCCAGAGCAGAGGAGAGGGGCAGAATCACCTCCCTCAACCTGCTGGCCATGCTTCTTTGGATGCAGCCCAGGATACGGTTGGCCTTCTGGGCTGCGAGCACACATTGCTGGCTGATGTTCCAGCTCTTCATCCACCAATACCCACAAGTCCTTCTCCAAAGGGCTGCTCTCAATCCCTTCATCCCCCAGCCTGCATTGATACTGGGGGTTGCCCTGACCCAGGTGCAGGACCTTGCACTTGGCCTTGTTGAACCTCATGAGGTTCACACGGGCCCACTTCTCCAGCTTGTCCAGGTCCCTCTGGATGGCATCCCATCCCTCAGGCGTGTCGACCGCACCACTCAGCTTGGTGTCATCTGCAAACTTCCTGAGGGTGCACTCGATCCCACCGTCTATGTCATTGATGAAGATATTAAACAGTACTGGTCCCAATACGGACCCCTGCGGGAGGCCACTCGTCACCGACCTCCACCTGGACATTGAGCTGTTGACCACTACCCTCTGGATGCGACCAGCCAACCAATTCCTCATCCACCGGACAGTCCACCCATCAAATCCATACCTCTCCAGTTTAGAGAGAAGGATGTTGTGGGGGACTGCGTCAAAGGCCTTACAGAGGTCCAGACAGACGACATCTGTAGCCCTTCCCATGTCCACTGATGTAGTCACCCCATCATAGAAGGCCACTAGGTTGGTCAGGCAGGACTTGCCCTCGGTGAAGCCATGCTGGCTGTCTCGAATCACCTCCCTGTCCTCCATGTGCCGTAGCACAGCTTCCAGGAAGATCTGTTCCATGATCTTCCCAGGCACAGAGGTGAGACTGACTGGCCTGTAGTTCCCCGGGTCTTCCTTTTTCCCCTTTTTAACAATGGGGGTTATGTTGCCCCTTTTCCAGTCAGTGGGAACTTCACCCGACTGCCACCACTTCTCAAATACGATGGATAGTGGCTTAGCAACTACATCTGCCAGTTCCCTCAGGACCCACGGATGGATCTCATCGGGTCCCATGGACTTGTGCACCTTCAGGCTCCTTAGATGGTCTCAAACCTGATCTTCTCCTACAGTGGGCGGCTCTTCATCCTCCCAGTCCCTGCCTTTGCCTTCTGCAGCTTGGGCAGTGAGGCTCGAGCACTTGCAGGTGAAGACCGAGGCAAAAAAGTCATTGAGTACCTCTGCCTTCTCCATATCCYGGGTAACCAGGTCTCTCGTCTCTCGTTTCGTTCTGGAGGGGGCCCACATTTTCCCTCATCTTCCTTTTATATCCAACGTACCTATAGAAGCTTTTCTTGTTGCCCTTGATGTCCCTGGCCAGACTGAATTCTATCAGGGCTTTAGCTTTCCTAACCTGATCCCTGGCTGCTCGGACAATTTCTCAGTATTCCTCCCAGGCTACCTGTCCTTGCTTCCACCCTCTGTAGGCTTCCTTTTTGTGTTTGAGCGTGTCCAGGAGCTCCTTGTTCATCCATGCAGGCCTCCTGGTGTTTTTGCCTGACTTCCTCTTTGTTGGGATGCATCGCTCCTGCGCTTGGAGGAGGTGATCCTTGAATATTAACCAGCTTTCCTGGGCCCCTCTTCCCTCCAGGGCTTTGTGCCATGGCACTCTACTAAGCAGATCCCTGAGGAGGCCAAAGTCTGCTCTCCTGAAGTCCAGGGTAGTGAGCTTGCTGCACGCCCTCCTCGGTGCCCTAAGGATCTTGAACTCCACCATTTCATGGTCACTGCAGCCCAGGCTGCCCTGGAGCTTCACATTCCCCACCAGCCCCTCCTTGTTGGTGAGAACAAGGTCCAGCATAGCACCCCTCCTTGTTGGCTCCTCTGCCACTTGGCGAAGGAAGTTATCCTCGATGCATTCCAGGAGCCTCCCGGATTGCTTATGCCCTGCCATGTTGTCCCTCCAACAGATATCAGGGTGGTTGAAGTACCCCATGGGGACCAGGGCCTGTGATCGTGAGGCTGCTCCTATGTGCCTATGGAGGGCCTCATCCGCTCAGTCTTCCTGGTCGGGTGGCCTGTAGCAGACCCCCACCGTAATGTCACCTGTCCCCGCCTTCCCTTTAATCCTGACCCATAAGCTCTCGGTCATCTCCTCATCCATCCCCAGGCAGAGCTCCATGCACTCCAGCTGGTCACTGACATAGAGGGAGACACCCCCTCCTCGTCTTCCCTGCCTGTCCTTCCTTTTCCACCCTGACATCTGCTGGAAAAGTAGCATGGCGAGCTGTAGCCAATCCAGAAGACTCCTGGAGTGCATTGAGGATAACTTCTTAAGCCAGGTAATAGACAGCCCTACCAGAGGGGATGCGATACTGGACCTGATGGTCACCAACGCAAGTGAGCTAATAAGAGGCATCAAGATTGGAGGCAGCCTGGKCTGCAGTGATCATGCACTAGTGGAGTTCGCAGTCCTGAGGGATAGGGGTTAGGTGAAGGGTAAAGTCAGGACCCTGAATTTTAGGAAAGCAAACTTCCAGCTGTTCAATGAGTTAGTCAATAGGACCCCCTGGGAAACTGCCTTCGGGAACAAGGGAGCAGAACAGAGCTGGCAGATCTTTAAGGACGCTTTCCATAGAGCATAAGAGCTCTTCATCCCCAGATGTAAGAATTCAGGAAAGGAAGGCAAGAGATGGGCATGGATGAGTTGAGACCTGCTGGTCAAACTAAAGGGCAAGAAGGAAATGCACAGGCAGTGGAAGCAGGGACAGGTATCCTGGRAAGAGTACAGGGATGYTGCCTGGTTGTGTAGGGATGGGATCAGGAAGGCCAAGGCGCRGATGGAGCTGAACCTGGCAAGGGATGCAAAGAATAATAAGGCCTTCTACAGGTATGTCAGCCAGAAAAGAAGGTCAAAGGAAGTGTACCCCTGCTGATGTGCAAGACTGGCAAACTGGTAACAACAGATGAGGAGAAGGCTGAGGTACTCAACTTTTTTTCCTCAGTCTTCACTGGCAACCTCTCTTTCCACACCTCTCGAGAGGATGGACCTCAAAGCAGGGACTGGGGGAGCAAAGTCCCTCCCACTGTAAGAGAAGATCAGGTTTGAGACCACCTGAGGAACCTGCACATACATAAGTCTATGGGACCTGTCGAGATGCATCCTAGAGTCCTGAAGGAAATGGCTGATGTAGTTGCCAAGCCACTCTCCATGATATTTCAAAAGTCATTGCAGTCAGGTGAAGTCCCTGGTGACTGGAAAAAGGGAAACATTGCACCCATTTTTAAAAAGGGTAGAAAGGAGGACCCTGTCAGCCTCATCTCTGTATCATCTACCTGGACCTGTAAGGTCTTTGACACAGTCCCCCACAACATCCTTCTCTCTAAACTGGAGAGATATGGATTTGATGGGTGGACTGTCCGGTGGATGAGGAATTGGTTGGCTGGTCGCATCCAGAGGGTAGTGGTCAACAGCTCAATGTCCAGGTGGAGGTCGGTGACGAGTGGCCTCCCGCAGGGGTCCATACTGGGACCCGTACTGTTTAATATCTTCAACAATGACATAGAAAGTGGGATCGAGTGCACCCTCAGGAAGTTTGCAGATGACACCAAGCTGAGTGGTGCGGTCGACAYRYCTGAGGGAYGSRATGCCATCCAGAGGGACCTGGACAAGCTGGAGAAGTGGGCCCGTGTGAACCTCATGAGGTTCAACAAGGCCAAGTGCAAGGTCCTGCACCTGGGTCAGGGCAACCCCCGGGATCAATACAGGCTGGGGGATGAAGGGATTGAGAGCAGCCCTTTGGAGAATGACTTGGGGGTACTGGTGGATGAAGAGGTGGACATGAGCCAGCAATGTGCGCTCGCAGCCCAGAAGGCCAACCGTCTCCTGGGCTGCATCCAAAGAAGCGTGGCCAGCAGGTCGAGGGAGGTGATTCTGCCCCTCTACTCTGCTCTGGGGAGACCCCACCTGGAGTACTGCGTCCAGCTCTGGAGCCCTCAGCACAAGAAAGACACGGACCTGTTGGAGCGGGTCCAGAGGAGGGTCACGAAAATGATCAGGGGGATGGAAYGCCTCTCCTATGAAGMAAGGCTRAGAGAGTTGGGGTTATTCAGCCTGGAGAAGAGAAGGCTTCGGGGAGACCTTATTGCAGCCTCTCAATATTTAAAGAGGACTTATAAAAAAGATGGCGGCAAACTTTTTACTAGGGCCTGTTGCAATAGGACAAGGGGGAATGGTTTTAAACTAAAAGAGGGTAGATTTAGCCTAGCTATAAGGAAGAAATTTTTGATGCTGAGGGTGGTGAAACCCTGGCACAGGTTTCCCAGAGGGGTGGTAGATGCCCCATCCCTGGAAACATTCAAGGTCAGGTTGGACAGGGCTCTGAACAAATTGATCCAGTTGAAGATGTCCCTGCTCACTGCAGTGGGCGTTGGACTAGATGACCTTTAAAGGTCCCTTCCAACCCAAACTATTCTATGAGTCCACTAATCACAGTATGCAGACATAGCAGAGCACTGCTGGTAATAGATAGGAGTCCATTCCTCTCCTCACACACTCGGCTTTTCTCTTGGCTGCACATTCCTACCATTTCTGAAAAAAACAGCACAATAATCAGGCTGCTTGTCCTGGTTCCGGCCGGGACAGAGTTAACTTTCTTCCCAGTAGCTGGGGGGGGTGTGCTGTGTTTTGGGTTTGGTATAATAGGAGCRTTGATGGCCCATTGATATTTTGGGTGTTGCTGGGTGGTGCTTGCACCAGGGACTTTCCGCCTCCCGTGCCCTGCCAGGTGCATGGGAAGCTGGCGCGGGGAGCATAGCCGGGGCGGTCGACCCAGCTGGCCAATGGGGTATTCCATACCATGTGACGTCATGCTCAGTATAAAACTAAGTGGGAGCAGGGCAGGGGCCTCTGGCGTCACGGGACGGGCTCTCACATATCGGCCTGGGCGTCAGTCGGCGAGGGGTGAGCCATTGCATTGTGCAGCGCCTGCTTTGTATGTTCTATCTTTGTTGTTGTCATTGTTATTATTTCTCTTCTGCTTTGTTTTATTTCAATTACTGAACTGTTTTTATCTCAACCTGCTTGTGCCCTCCTGATTCTCTTCCCCATCCTACCGGAGCAGGGGGGGTGAGTGAGCGGCTGCATAGTGTTTAGGTGCTGGCTGGGGTTAAACAACGACACTGCTTCAAAAACTTCAACAACTCACTAAAATGGCAGAAAAAATATCAAGTAAAAAAACAGAATAGTGGGTAGTTTTCTACCAAAGTAGCAATTTTCATCAGCTTGTGGAGTAATCTAATGAACACCAAAGTGGGGCAGGCCATGTAATATGGAGCAGGGCAGAAGACATCAGTCAGGCTTCTTCCCTTCAGCATCAATGAACTGATGCATCTGCTCAGTTGCTCACAGACTACCATCCGATGTTCCCAGTTGAGCAGAAGCTGGCACTGCATCTGAAAGAGGCTGTTCCACCCTTTTAGACGAAAAGCATACTTTTATCTATACAGTGAATACCAGAAGCTAGTTTTCAGTTGTGCCAGTTCCCTGCCCCAGTTCACTGCACAGCCACGTAAACACTCGTGTCAAACAAGAAAGAGAATTGGACCCCCCCATCTAGCAGCACCAGATTCACCTGTCACTGAAATATGGCACAGAACAAATTCACGAAATGGGATACCCCATTAAATTAAAAACAAAATTACACATTTTCAATTAAACATTTCTTTTTACTTAAGGGTTGTAACACCTTAGTAAGATAAACATTTTTCATAACTGATTTGATCTTTGTTATTGTAAGATTTATAGTTAACAAGTACCATCTGTATCTACAGCTAAGTTGAAGACATACCTCTGAGAGAAAAATGATTCCATTAAAATCTCATCTCCTTCCTTTAAACTATGGTTTTAATTTCACTTCATAAATTCATGCAGTGTTGTATAGTCTTACCAGCACTCAGCTCTCAAAATCAGTGTTTTACTACATATCCTTATAGATGAACAATACCTCAAGGAACTCACAAAAAAGACAATTTATACTAGTTATTATGTAAAAGTCATTTCATCGCGGAACTATATCGCGCCCTATACAGTATGCTTTTATAAGTACTTTGGCTGAACACAGATTTTCAAAGGGTACTCTATGTGTTCTGATGTTATTTTTAATTCTGTTATTAACCTCTGATGTCAACTTAAAACAATTCAAGATCTTTCCAGTAGGGAAACACTGGATCAGGCTTTCAATCTAATTCATCAAGTGACTGCACAAAAAAAGGACGTGGCAGCAAAAGAGACAGGGGAGTGCAAGGGCAGGAATGAATGATCTGACATAAGAGGGACAAAAAACTTACTAAGCTACCACTGTCACCTCATAGCACTGTCAATGTCTCACATACCAAAAAGGCGGGGGCAGTACTAACCTGACAGAGGACTGATCATTGGTCTGTGGGAAGAAACAGCAGTACATGGGACTCCAAACTGAAAGGGCAGAGGGGAGAGAACAGCAAACTGGGATCACTAGGGAGGAGCTGGCATATCCTGAATGAAACTGAATCAGGAAGCTATGGTCAGCAGCAGACTGCCACGTTACACAGGCATCTAGTTGATTGGAACCAATCTGCAGTTTAAATTTATTCATGACTAGTTTATATCTATTTCTCTTGGTTTAAACAGTTCTTTTCCCTTCCTAATGCACTTCTAAAAGAATAAGAAAACGTCTTAGCACTACAACATGATCTTTACTTTTTCTTAATTAAAAATTTCAAATCCATTTAATCTCTTCACCTGATGATACCAGCAGCTTCTATGCATCTGTGATTTAATCTGTCTTGAGTCTGGGACAATAGAACTGAAAGTCACATTACAAAGCGTGACTTGTAAACATATTAACGACAATGCTTCCCTACTGGAAACACTTCTGTGAAATCCAGGATTTGTTCTGCTCTTCTTCCCTTACCTTTTTTTCTTTTTTTTTTTCTTTTTTTGAAACAACTGATACATACATATACATACATACATGTACATAAACCCAAGTAAAAATCACAGATTCTAGTGCTAACCTAAAGTTTGTGTTCACACTGTTAAATTTCGGGCATAATCACCTCTTACTTCAGGCTCTGATACCCTGACCAGAAAGAAAGGCAAGTTCTGTGCTATGCTTTTATACAATATAAAATGCATTTGAATGGACTGGAGAAGTGTTAGTTTATTTCAGATAGCTTCTTTCTCAGATGATTTATTACCAGGTTTTTTGCTTTCTTGTGACACAGGTACACTTGCACTCACACTCTCTGTTCTCAAACATCACCAGTACTCTGCCACTTTGTAAGTAGTCAGTCAGCTCCTATAGGTCTCCATAATAAAGTATTAGCAGGTGGATGCTAGCAAAGCTACACAAAGATATTAAGAAACATTTTAATGACTGCTACAAAACTTTAACAAAAAGGTTACTAGTTGCTCTTCCTATCCCACTGTCTATATTCCCCCCCATCCCCCTAATTCCTCCCAACATCACACATAGACCCTTTGGACTAAGTAGCATGCTGTTAAAAACAAGTTAGGCAAATACAGTAGCATTTAGCAACATGAACAAGGAATTGAACATATTGAGATTTCTTTGTAATGTGCCAAAAGTTCTGTTTAAATACAGACAAGTGAAGTTACAGATTAAGGTTTGTACAAAAAAGTCCTATGGTTCTTACTTTGTAGATCATATATGTCGTATAAATACCTTGAGATGGCTTGAAATGCACTTAAGTTCTTTCAGAATTGATGGACTTAAAACTAACAGCAAAATTTGCCAATCATACTTAAGTATTTGGCTTTGTTCCTAAATATAATTTAATTGTGTTTCTACTACTCATCCAGCTTCTTACCTGTGACATCCTAACCTCCTTCAACTTGAGAATGCCTCCAAACCCGAAGTTCAGCCTTCTCTTAACATATGTAACAAATCATTGAGACTATTTAATAATTATTCCCAAAACCGATCCTTAAGAAACTCTACTAATAGCCTCATAGTCCAATGCATCCTTTTTCAATATTCCACACCTCCTCTTGAACTTACCTATTTTACAAATCTGCAGCTAATCCCACTTTTCATTAATATTGGCACAGTAGCAATCCTACTGCAGTCCAGAGGTTAAATCTATCACATTTACTTTGCTTAGAAAAATTATCATCTTCTCAAAAGAAATCGAATTTTGTCAACTGTCTGGCATAATTTACTTTTCATATGCTGAATCTGACACACACCCCTCCTTTTTTTTCCTTAGAAAATCTACCTCTATCTTTGATTATAATTTTGTAGAAAAACTGTTCAGTATTTCTGCATATCATTGATATTGGACTAATGAATCTACAACACAAAGTCCTCTATGATTTTTGAAATTATCTTACAGAAAAGGTACTAAGCCTTTTTTCCCAGCAAAAATAAATATAAAAACCCTTCAGTATTCCTGTGCTATAACCACTAAATGATACATGATTCCCTTGCAATCATCACTAAAAATTATATACACTGTTCCTAATAAAAGCAAATTGAAATGGATTTATATCATTGAATAAAGAAAAAAAACCACTAATGCTCCATAGCATAAGTTAAATTCAAGGTCCTTATGTGCACAAGCAACCTGAGTATTAGGCTGAAACAAAATATGGCTTCAGCCAACATTTCTCATTGCTAAATCAAGAGCTGTCAATCAGCACATTTGTTTGTGTGGTCTCATTAGAGTACATTGCCTCAATCTCAACAGTCATAGTAAAGAATGCGGAGAGCATAACTGTATCTACTTAACCTTCATCAACCAGCATTCATGCACCCTCATTAATTTTTTTCATCTCACTTTCAAGCATGACATGGCTCATACGAGAACAATAACTTGCTGATAATTGTTCGAGACAACAGCTGGACAGGAACAGTGCAGAGGTGAACTTTCTTATAGATTATAGGAGGCCTCAGTGAATTAAAATTAGTTTAAAAAGTCATCTGTCCTGTTCAGCAGCTTTGAAAAGAAGACATTTCATTAGCAACTAAAGAAATCCTAACGTATTTTAGGCTTTAATGATCCAATTGCATTGTATTTTCTAAGATAGGAATTTCTCCATATCACATGACAAATATTGAAATGTGTGAGCTCACAGCTCCGTAGAAGATGTAATATTTATGAAATTGTCATGTGATATAAATTGAAGCTTAGCTTGCCATTCATTATTATCTTATTTAAATGCTAATAAAATAACAAGAATAATTTATATAACTCCCAAATTACAAACCATCTTTACAAAACCCTCTGATGGTAACTTTACTGTACTCCTTTGAAAGAAAATCAGTGTCATATTTAAGAATCTAACAAAAGAATTCAGATCAAGTACACAATGCTAAAACAAACCACAAAGGAAAGCAACTGTATATATAGTTGTATAGTTGCATTCCGTAACAAGCTAAAGGAAGATAGAGCTCTTGGTTTTCTTAATATTGTTCTTTCTCTGGGGTAAGAAAAAAAGCTATCCCCCAACCTTCTGGTCTCCCCCAAAACTCCAAATATAATTTGCTGTAATTGAAAAAAGGAAATATCAATGGAAAATCTAACATATATCTGCCTTTCTGTGACAAACGACTATCATAGAATCATTAAGGTTGGAAAAGACCTCTAAGATCATCAAGTCCAACCGTCAACCCAACACCTCCATGCCCACTAAACCATGTCCCTAAGTGCCTCATCTACACGTCTTTTAAATACTTCCAGGGATGGTGACTCCACCACTTCCCTGGGCAGCCTCTTCCAATGTTTAACCACTCTTTCAGTAAAGACATTTTTCCTAATGTCCAATCTAAACCTCCCCTGGCGCAACTTGAGGCCATTTCCTCTCATCCTATCGCTAGTTATTTGGGAGAAGAGACTGACCCCCACCTCACTACAACCTCCTTTCAGGTAGTTGTAGAGCGCGATAAGGTCTCCCCTGAGCCTCCTCTTCTCCAGACTAAACAGTCCCAGTTCCCTCAGCTGCTCCTCATAAGACTTGTT
>JAYKAV010002935.1:505990-526099 GCA_035582835.1 Phoebastria nigripes | reverse complement strand
GGGGGGGGGGCAGGGGAGAAGTATCTGTGCATTCTGGATGGATGAACCTTTCTCTAAGTAAGAAAGAAAAACTTCTGCACATGTAAAAACAGGTGTCATGGCAGCATCTATACAATGGCTCAATGTTACCCAAAATCAAGTGCAAGAAGAATGAGAGAATACCACGTATTCATTTGGAGAATTTTCTGTTTTCTGCCTTCAGACATCAAGACTTCTAAACATTATGCAATCATCAGTGAAGGCTGTCAGGTCTTCTCCTGCCCTTCTTCCCCTCTTTTCCACTAGCATAGAGGCACAAAACACTGAACAGCTCCAGGAAAGAAAGTGGCCTGAACTCTGCCAGCAGCCAAATACACTGGTCTGCCTCCATTAGGCAGGATGGAGATGCTCATAGTTCAGGCCATGAATCTCTAAAGAAAAAGTTCTCTTTTTAATTTCCTTTTTGAGAACAAGCTTTAGAGAACTTGGCTCATTGATGCTAAATTCAGGCTAAGAACAGAAAAAGAGATACTGTGTCATAACAAAATATTTATCATGTCATATTTTATAATTGGGTTGGGGGGCTTTAGAAGAACAGGTTTGATTGATATTCAAAATCAGGACGGCAATTCCAACTTGTATCTTTTCTATTCACTTAAAAAACTAAACCTTTGTTTCTCAGAAAGAAAATAGGGAGCTGCTGCCTTTTCAAACTTATTCAGCAGTTGGATCTCAAATGCCTTTTGCCCAGTCAACCTGAACAGAAACGCGGCTGTGTTTACACTGCCCTGTAATAGGATGGAGGGAAGCTATACAGCAGTTTCCCACTTCAAAGTAGAGCCTTCAATTTTTCATGACTACTATGAAGCAGTTGACACTAACGTAGTAGATAACCAGCACTGTACTGTATTAGACATTGAAGAAATGTAAAATTCTACTTCCAAACCTTTCCAGTTCTTTTAGCTGTATTTCTTTCCATAAAGCTTCAAGTACTTGAAATAGCCACTAGGTTATAAGTCAAAAAGATAGACTAATGTTTCAAAAGTTAGGTCCCCAAATATTGGAGAGTTTGTGCCATTGCAATTTCCAAAATGAACTATATTCAGTACCATCTCAAACCCAACTGAGAAAGGATGTTTTTCTACACTATCCACTTGCAAAAATAGGACATTGAGACTAGAAATACACTAGCTTATTCTAAGCTCTATAATGTTGATCTTTTTGATGTTGTTGATCATCAGTACCAACATAATTCATTCACTAGTAAGTGGCTGGGACATGCACTTTACATCTAGAATTTGCCTTACTGTCAATGCACTTTTTCAGTTTGAATGAGATCTAGAATATACTGAGACTTCACATGATAATTCTACTTACTAAAGCTATCTCACCATAAATATGATCCACAGAGTTGCCTTCTTGCATCTACTTTCTGAAAATAGATGCAAGCACATAAGCTACAAATAATAAACAAATAACAACATGGCTGTTCAATGTTTAAAATGTTTGGGGTTTTTTTTCCCAGTTAACTTTAAATCAACACATAGATCTAGACTGACTATACATGGCACTCATGGACATAATTTATGCTTTTGTCAACAGATATTCGAAGCTATTAGTGTAAATGGAAACAACAAAATACTATACTTATATAGAAGCATAATTATTTCTAAACTATGATCTTATCTGAAGGATGGTAGAAAAAAAAGTCCCTTTTTATGCATTAGAGAGATCTAAAAAATATTACCTTATAATTTTATTCTGAGAACTACCACGATAAAAGCCTTTTCTGAGAAGAACTGATACTTTGGTTTAAGATGACATTGCTTCTTTAGAAAATATAAAGGTAGCATTTCTGTAATTCTCTGCAGGTATATTTAAAACCACAAATTAACTATAATAGAAAATACATTTTAAAAAACTGTTACTGTTGCAGAGACTTGGAAAAAAAAAAATCTGTACCTAAAGCTGTGTAGTCATTACTTTCAACACATACCAAACATTAGATTTTTAACTAAATACTTGAAACAGGTCTGAAATCACAGTTCTAAACTGCAACACAAAGAGGGAGGAAAAAAAGGATTCTTAGCTTCATAGTCTCTTAAACCATAGCCTACATATCTATATATCAAAAAAGCAGAGGTTGCAAGGTTTACAGAGAAGCACAAATTAGTAAGTTATTCAATATGACATTAAGATCTGTTTCTAGTAAGAATGTAAGATGAGTAAAGTTTGGAATCTTTTTTAAATATACAAAGGTCAAAGTAATATAAGACACAATACAGGCTGAAAAAAGATCCAAGAATCTCGTTGCTATGGTGAAGACAGGAGGAAGCAGAAAGTCAAAACGGCATGCATAAATAGTTTAAAAAAAGTATTTGGATACAGAACAAAAAGATGTGATGCAAGAACGCAACATGAGACATTGAACTGATTTCACATAATACATGTGAACTTACAGAATAATGTATACAAAGACAGAAATACATTGAAAACTTACCAAGAAATCTAAAGTAGTGCACAGCCAGAGACATTTAACTGACCATTACTATTTCTATTAGAAAATGACAATGCAAACTATAATTCCTGATCTTCATTAAGTTTTTGTTAGGAGAGTAATCTTGTTCACTACAAAAGGACTGCTTACATAAAATTTACAAAACCATATTACATTGATATGACATAATCACTGATGAATAATTAGCGTTTCATTTACTTCGAACCCCTTAAGATCTAAGGTGACAAAATGTTTTACTGTTTTATTTTAGGATTTAACTTAAATGATCTCAGCCATTAAATGATCAGGCAGATTTAAACAAATGCTAAACCCCAGAAAATTTACCATCTTAGACTTAAGTAACTGAACTATCATATTTACACATTAGTTTCAGATCAAATAGCAACAGTAATAGCAACAGTTATAATTCTGATCTACCTATTCTTACAAGTATATATAATCTCCTCATAGTAAGAGATTGAGGTTTAAAATAAGCTAGAATTAAGAAAACAGAGATGAACAATAGAAGTTACAATTATAATAGTTCAAATTTAGTAACTATATAAGTACTGAGATTTATTCGAGAATGTGGTTTTATAAAGCATAACCTTTGCTTCAGGAAATTTCTCCCTCCTCCCCCATATAAACTGAAAATAGCAATTGGAGAAAAATACAAACATGACTAAGGCAAATTTAAAAGAAAAAGAAGTTTGGTTTGCTCTAATAAGGGAATGTTCATATTTCACATATCTACCCCCCTAAAAGAAAGCTGTATTCCACCTTAATTAAACTACACTACCTAGCACTGTGGAAGTAGATACCTTACAAACTGGAAAAAGCAGACAGTTTGCAATGGGAATGCACTAAGTGCATAGCTATTGTACCATGAGCAGCTTATAGATTTAGTCTTGAATGTCCAAGAAAGAGGGGAGTATCTTTTCTTCCTGAAACTCAGATTACATTTGCATGCATGTACAGTTTTCTGAGACAAATCTCTGTGAAGGAACTTGATCTGGCATATGAAGCTTAATATATATGTAGCAATCACATTACAGGTGAGCTCCCAGTTGCACAAGGGAACATTACACTTGATAAAAATATGTCAAAATGGTTTCTGAGAAAAAGTTGAACAAACCAGAATATTTACTTACTGAAAGCAGCATTAATACATCTTTCAGACTAGCTAGAAACCAACAAATAACAAATTAATTCATTTTTAAGTGTAATAAACAAATCTTAATGAACATCAAATCTCTAGAGCACAATGGAGTACTTGTAGGATAAACAAGTTATACAGCTCTATAACTAAAGCCAGTGTCAATCAAGGTCTCACAAAATCCCCATGCAGTAGAGTTGCCATATTTAATAAATAAATCCAGGTATTATCAACAGCATTAACTTGTTGATAGGTGAATATAAACAACATAGTCCACATTCTGTAGAAAAAAGTTAAATAAGAATAAAGAACTGCCTTGCACAAGTCTGTACTGTAACTCCTCAATAAGCTAGATTAATAGCTTTACATATTTTGCAATGGGAATTTATTAACTATCAATCATGAACACTAGGCTTTCAGTCACACACTGCATATCAAAAGTAACTTTCTGACAACAGCTTGAGGACTTCAGACCAAACACTAAAAATTAGTTTCTGAGATGTTCTTTAAATTGAAGGGGTCACTCATCCTATCCTTTTTTTTTTTTTTTTTTTTGGTTTGGCTTAAGCTTGTAAACATCAGAAATTAATCTTAAGGACTTATGTATTAATTTTTGCTAGAATGTCTGATAAATAATTTCAACTTACTTCCAAAGTATGTCTTTAAATAGTGTTAGAAAATTAACTAGTGAAAGAGATGAAATATTCCAGAGGGCAAGGGAAGGCAGGTTGTTTTGCTGGGGGGGTGGGAGGTGTTGTTTGTTTTGTTTTGTTTTCCTTGKCGGGTTGGGGGTGTTAAACAGCTCAGAAAAGGCAGGTATTACTATGAGCCTTCTATAGGCCAAGAGATCTGACTGACCTCATACACTCAAGCTGGAAACAACTGGATTTACCAAACATATTCTAGTTTAGGAAGTTTCTACTTAACACGCTACAGTTTACATCAAATTGTAAGATCACTTTAGACACATTTAAAGGTTGCCTAGTCCATTACCAGTGGTTGAAATAGGACATTAGGAATACTTAATGATGTTTTAGAAGTTTCAAAGCATTGTGTGTCAAGCAAAAGATTACACTGTTATAGGGTATACTGTCTAAGCATGTGAGTTACACTGTTAAGACTCCGAGTGCTCATCATATTAAACACTAAACTCTCGTAGTCTCAAGCCATAACGAGACTGCAAGTAAAGGTAAATGGACCATACCTTCATTTAGATTATATGCTTTAATATACCCTGTAATAAGCCAATTATTCAAGGCTGTTCAGAAGAGTGCCCATTTTAACTATTGATTTTGGACAGGTCTGATAGAGAAAAAAACTAATAAAAAGTACTGAGAAAAACATACAAAATGAGTCAATGATCATTTATTTAATTTTATGACCTTATGGAATGTCTATTAAAGTTCTGCTTCTCTTGAAGAAAGCCTTGAAAGAAAACTAACAAAGCAAAAAAGAAAGCAAGTACCATCTAGTAACTGCAGCCACAAGTTCATTTATCAGAAAACCATTAAACTACAAACTATAACAGGTAAAACTTCTGTGTTAATAACATACTCATGAAGGTGTCTACAGTATGAGGAAATTGCATCACACACCTCTAGACAGCAGATTACTCAGATACCAAATTGTTTTCTTTTCTTTGGGATACAGGGACTCTCACATACAAAGCTCAGTAAATAAGAGCTATAGCTTCTTATTGTTAGACTTATTAAATACCAGAAAACAGTATTTTTCAATAGCAAGCTATAGGGGAAACATACCATTAGAACTCCCCTGATTGATTGATTGGTATTGATACCTTTATCAATGTATATCTGAACGTAACACAAAGAGAGCGTTTTAGGTTGATATGATTAATTACAGAAAACGCCAACGTCTCTTCCTTATATTTCCAGATTAAAAAACAAAAACAAAAACAAAAAACACAACAACAAAAAAGTAACATACAGTGTTCTCAGTGCTGCTCCTGACAGTAGTGCACCTTTCTAACATTTTTGAAAGGTGCAAGCAGCTCAGATCTTTCTCTCCAATGAAATCAATGTGAAAAATTGGTTATATGCTAAAAGCAGTAAAACTTGCTTGATTACTGCAAGTCTGATATACTGTAGTACCAGAACTAAGATACTGAAACAAAAAGCATATATTTCATTCTCAAAGGAAGCTTAGCCTAGCATTGTTCTCACACATCCACAGGCTGATTTTCTGCAAATAGTCCTTGCTTCCTCCTGTCTCTTTCCAGAAATCTATGTTAAAATACTTTATAATCTAAATGAAATACTATCTTCATGTGATTTTTCTAACTACTGCTTATCTTCACTTGTTGTATCCAGAAATACAAAACCACATGGTAAAAATGTTTCCAAGAAACTTCATTGTTTTCCATGTTTGCATTTGTACTGTACTTTCCCTTTGCATCAGTTTCCCCATATTTTAGAGCATATTTTTCATGATTGCTCATAACATCACAGGTACGAGCAACAGCTGGAGCCAAGAGCAAGTATTCTGGGAAAACTGAAAGTAAATTAAATAACTAGTAACACTAAAATGCCATAGATACCTTAATGAAACACTATCTAACTACAGCCTTTCAAAATAACAAATAAATTTACTTACCTTATTCAGCAGTTAGAGCACCATAAACCCCACAAAAAAGGTACATGTTATTTATTTGTACTCAGTGGCATGAGATGTCCAATAAAATAAAATGTAATGAGGGTTGTAGTTCCCCACCCTGAAGCTTGAAATAAATCCTGAAATCCTAATCTGAAATAAAACCCATTTGTTTTGGTTTTTTTTTTTTTTTTTTTAAAAAAAAAAAAAAAGACAAAAAAAGTTCCAACTTCTGCAAGTCAATAAACAGGATGTGCACTACATGTGTGTAAATCACCTTAACTTCTTAACTTTTTCCTCAGAACTAGAGAGTATAACTGCAGACTATATCAGAATCCGCAGCACAATTTTCCAAGAACACATCAGTGTTCTGTTCTTAGAACAGTATTTCACAATTTGCACATTAAAAGCTTTTAATCACTACCATAAAAAAAAAAATGAAGAGCGTGAAGTAAATTTAGTAATTTAGGTACATGATTTCTAACCCACAAAAGAACCTTTTCCATTAATTCACAGCCTAAGTACTTAGAAATATTTAAATATACTCAAAGATTTAATATTCAGTGTACTATTCTACATAAATAGCTAATAAAACGCTACGATTTTCTTTAAATAAAAAATATTCTGTTAAAAGCTTTCCCTAATATGAAAGAAATATATAAAAAACTGACACAAACAGGAATCTACTAGGAAACTAGGTTCTGAGTTACAAGATGCCACTTGCTAATTTCACTGAAAATACAAACTTGCAGGAAATAACATTGACCTCACTTTTCCAAACAAAGTGCAAAAAGTCTTCTAGTTGAAAGTATGCCTATGTATCTTCCAATTACAGAACCACGTTTCTTCAGCATTATTGCAGAAGTACAACAGATGTTACTTTCAAAGTTTGTATTTCTTAGAGTTTTCTCTCCTCTTTCACGAAATCTCTAATAGATATTCAGTAATACAGATCATTTACTGTACTATGACACACTCTTGTGGTACATTAAGGAATGAAGTGATCAGCCAATCGTAACCAGAGAAAGAGATTCAAACCGAGAAAGCATCCGTTGCAAGCAAGCTTTAAGATACAGCATTTCAGAACATTATATTAAAAAGCAAGTGGGAAAGAACTGTAGCATTTATTTTCACTAAAACACTGTTGTATCTCACGTACTACGTGACAGAGACTAAACGATGGTGATGATGGATTTGCAAGTGAATTCTCGTCTTCATTGGCTAGAGAACACATAAATACCACACCATACTATAAAACTGAGTGTAACTTCACTGCAAATTCTAATCTTCTCTTATGTTGAAAAAGGATACGTATTTCTGCATTAAAAATAGATAATAGGAAAATCTAACGTACCTACCAAAGCTAGCATATCAGACAAATACTGTGAATACAGTTTTAGGCTAAATATTAAAAGACTTCCTAATTAGCATGCATTTAAAACTCTGTCCAGAAAACTCATTCCTTCAGCAACTCGGGCAAACAAAATTCGTATCATTAAAGCTTCTTGAAYTCCTGCTCTTCAAAGTCTGTGCTATAGTTTTGTGAGACTGAAGATGATGTAGATTCTATTACAGAGATTCTGAATAATCAGTCTAGTATGCAGATTCATTTATTTTACACGTCTTTTACAAAGAAAAATATAATTTATCATACAACAACAATAATAGTATTTCTTTATTATCTGGTCACACATCTTTGTATTAGCCTCAAATTTTTGAATGCTGGAGAAACATAAGAAAGGAAAAATAAGTCTGCTTTGCATCAGTTTTAGTCCTTTCAGTATTGATTACATTAATATCTCTAAATGCTGTAGAATAGRATTTTATCTCTCTCTTCCCATTAGGTTTACATATGCATAACAGTTGACTACCTAGTCACTAGACTTCACTGACTTTTGAGGAATTAGTCTAATCTTATATGCATCAAAATTATTTATTATTTCTACTTGTAAACACTAACAAAACATTCATTCTAATTGACCTGAATATACAGCTATCAGAAGCATCATTATCAGTAATGTGGTTCTTGCAGCAGAATTATACTTTGATTAAATCTATATGACTTTTTCCCCCCCCTAAAGACTGAATACAAATATTTCCCTGAGTAAACAGAAAAATCCAACCGGTGATCAAAGAATAAGCCTTATCTTCAGAGACTGGAGTCTCATAAGTAGCAAGAGCTATATAGACAGTCCAGAACAAACACTGATAGTGGTACGAATTAACAATTTTTTGTTATTATTTTTAAGGAAGTTAAGTATAATATAATTTCCATTTCACCCTAAAGGTAGGCACAAGTTCTAGCAAAATGAATCACAGTATTTTCTTGACAAATCAGAGGCATGATAGCCCCTTGACACAAGAAACCCTTTGTCCTTAATTTCTCTTACTCTTCTCATACTGACTTATTTTTGCCACTGTTGTTTCAGGAAGGCTTTTATTTAGTCCCAAATATGCTTCATACTTTGAGTTTTGGTCCATACTCCCAGGTTCTCTCAGCAACAGTAATCTGAAGATCAGAACTGTCTGCTTCCAGTGAATATGGTTATTCTGTTCTCAGAAAAACTATTTTTGTTCAAGCGGTTCAGATTCTTTGTATTTATTATAAAGCATGCATCTGCACAGCACAGCTTAACTCACTATTTGTCCCCACTTGCTCACTACCTCTTCCATTATTTTGCTGAATAAGGAAGACTCAAAGGTGCATTCTGAGAGTCAACTGGTAGCAGCAAATGGATTCTATCTTCCCCTTTTTCAAGTTTGACCAAGTCCAATCCTCCATTTATCACCACTGCTTCTCTTCTATGGAGCATTAAAAGAGCAATTTAGTTCATACTACCAGATTACTACTGACAAGAAACTTTCTCTCTTGGATTTTTGCAGTTAGGATGATCTAACCTGGTTTGTTTTTAGCTATATCTACCCAGGTTTGTTTCTTTTCACAGCAGCATTATAGATCTGTTGAACTCCGCATGCCAAGATTTCTCCTGCAATGTGCAACTGAGCCTTGAATCCCAGTTTCTCTTCATGCATTCCAGTTACATCTTGTCAGCTTTGATAGCAGCTTTCATTCAAACAATCTTGCTGAACATTTAGTTGCTTTTTCCATCTTTCCACTGTTTCAAATAGGTGACCCAATACTTTGAGATCTTACACTGAAATGCCAGCAACAAAAAACAACATTCTGCTGCACATATATCAAGCACATGGCAGCCAAATTTTAAGTGCCACAAGGCATTACACTGCACGATCAAGGAACTGCAAAGATAAGCAGTCACCCTAAGTAGTCTCTTTCTACCTTGTTACCCTTGCAGCTGTACATATGCTTTTACAATTTTAGAAACAGGCATTTCTATATCAAAGGACGAGTCAGATTGCACAGCAGGAAACATTTAGTCTTTACAACTGTTAAGCTGAAYAATAGAGCAGATAAGGTTTCTAAGTTTCATCACTCAGGTGCTGTTAGAGGTGAGTAAGGTTGTAGAACTATCTTGTGAGTTAAAAAGAAGAGCCCCACTAACTTGTAAAAATAGGAAGAGTGGGGAAGCAAAGCCGTAAAACAGAAGTACAAAGTTGTGAAAAGCTACAGAATATGTTGTCCAGTGTCTTCATTCTCTTGATTTGAATGAAACTGAAACCAACAAACTGATCCAGAAGAAGAATGTATCTGAAAACACAACTACAGTTTCACTGTAAATATTTAACTGTTGTGCCAGACAGTAATAATAATAATAATAAAAAAAAAATCATGCAAACATGTCCTGTCCTACTAGGAAAGTTTTCAGAATGCTGAACTAGATTATATCCTATGTAAAAGAATATTTTGTTGAAACTCTGATTTAACCCCCCCCCAAAAAATCCTACCATTTCAGTTCTCTCCATTGTTACATAACCTTCAGAACCTGATTGCTATTAATGGCAGAGGGGAACCCCATCTACAGGACATTTACAAAATACACATCCTTTATGGTGATGTTTGTTTCATAAAATGTATTGAAAGAGCCCCGTTAAAAAGTCTTTTAGGAAACTATCAAGGCAAGATATTTACAGACTAGAAGAATCTATTTAGAATGAAGAAACTGTATGAGAAATTTATCATGTAGAGATCACATAGAGGAAAACAGCAGCCTACAATGGAAGTCTGTTTCTCAAACGTTCACATGAAATAAACAACTTATGTTTTTTATATAAGACCCCACTTTAATTAAGAAAAGAAGTTATGTATCAGATAAGGTCAGATCATATTTACACAGAGCTAGTACATAAAGAAGAATACGTAATCTTAGTGGGTAAGGAAAGGAGATGTCTATAACCACTTTTTGCCTATGAATAAATTAAAATATTGTTCCAGCAGAACCAGATCAAATGCAAACAGAACCAAAGGCTCTACCAAATATACTGCTATATTCYGCATGGCATACCAGTGTCTACTCAAGTACTGTCTAACAGCTGCCTAACTGGAAGTCACTGCTCCATTAACATACAATCTCCGTGTTTAATTTTTTGTTAAATTGTTAATTTTTTTTTTTGTCCTTGTTAAATTTTTGTTTTTTAAAAATGAATTGTCCTTGAAATGAATTTTCTCTCAATCAAGCCATTCACTGAGAAACTAAATGGTAGATTTTCTAAAGGACGAAAAGTAGTGCTCATGGAAATTTAAATGCTAATACTTTTCATCAACAGTGACTTTGAAGGTTTGCCAAATAAGGTTTGCTAAACATTTCTTTTCTTGCATTTAAATGATTTTTCTCAGCTCACAATGAAAAAAGGCTACAATAAAAACACTGTTGTAACGAAGATTTTATTGCACGCAAATATAGTGTTACCTTTAGTCAGATATAAATGCTTGTAACATTAGATTAGAAATTCATCAAAAGCACTTAGTGCATAAACATGTTACAAAACTAAGAAGGAGGTAAAACCCATGAAAATAGGTTTGTAGTAGGTGTATAGTGTTTTATACCTTGTGTGCGATACAAACACTAGCAAATTAATTCTTGCAAGATCCTTGCTGGTATAGGGACAAACATACAAGTTGTTAAAGTGAGTATTTTCAAGTAAATAAACAAAATTATTAGACTGAGCAGGGGCACTGTGATGACCTCCTTTAACCTGCATTTTAAGTTCCAAACCTGTTTTTCCATTCCATTGGTATTTATGGTTTAGGACTTATGATACTGAGCAGACTTTTTTCCCCTCTCTGGATACATGAAAATAATATCTATCTCCTCTAAGATTTTACTTATTCACATTGTAAAAACATTCTCTACTAGAAATCAATAAAGGAACACTCTTTTTGCTTCTAAAACATCAAGCCCTCAAAGGTTTTACCTACCACAGTGTTGAGAAATGGGAGTGGAGTGCTTTTGTTAGCCTGAATATACTGTCATATTTTCATCAAAAATGAGTTGACTGCAGACTAATATTGCATTTTGGGTAGAAATCAGCTATGAAAAAAAAAAAAAAGAATCACTTGTTTGAAAGAAAAAGGTAAAGGTGAACTACAGAAACTACTCCTTCAAGGTAGTTCACTGAGAAGAAAGGAAAGCACTCGATCTGTTTTGAAGCTGACAGGAAATAATAAATAGTTTGAGAGTAGAAGGTAAGAACCAATCACCTAATAATAACACATACTGCAACTCTGCCATAAAGCAAAAAAATTAAGTTAAAGTTAAAATAAATTAAAATTAAGGTAAAATTAATACTTTGCTTAGGTGGTTACTTACAAGTGCTGTAACAAACTCCTCAACGATACCCTTCCACTGTCTGACAAAGCATTTCCTAACTGCAAATAGAAGTCGAAGTACCCTTTCTGGCAACAAAAGTTTTTCTAAAACTATTTATAACATCTACTGACAGACTGCCTCTTTTCTACAGTTCTACCAGAATACCGATCTGATGTTACTGATGTACCCAGATTAGGGTACTGATGAGGGGAGAATTCATCCTAAGAAATTGCCATAGAAAGAGATTAAAGGGAAAAAGATGCCACAATTTATAGCTCCAAAAAGAAACAAACTACAAAATAAATACTATTGTCAGGTTATTCCAACCATTAGTATGTTAATGCCCTCTTCAGGTTTTCCATCTTTTGTTTGCCACATACTTGTGGGGTTATCTCAATACGAAAGTCACGTTTTAGGAGTTATTCACAACCCACTTCCTTAAGTACATTTAACAGCCTGAACAACTGAAGGTTTCTCCTATCCATGGTAGGACATTAAAAAAAATAAATTAAGTAAAATTCATTTTCCCAAATTGTGTCTGCTTTGCCTGTGATAGTAATTGGTAAGAGATCTCCCTGTCTTTAACTCAATGCACAAGCTTTTTCATTTTATGAAAGAGCAGCTAGGTAGCCATCTGGCTGCCAGCAAATGTCAACCCACCACAAGAATATATTCGTTCATGGATTCTTATATATCAATCTGTACATAACAAATACATTTGATACAGATATCTAAATAAGATAAGAGCAGAGATCATTCTATCTGTTAAGAATAGAAACAACTAATAAATTTATCACTGATGCAATAGTAAATAAACCATCTCTTTCCTCGATGGAAAGATGACATATTAAAATTGCAAGTTACCATTGACATTTCAGTGCTTTATAAAAGTGATTGGTTGCTGTCCCTCGTAAATGCCTATAACTTCTGCATTCTTCAGAAAGAAACTTTTTTTCCTTTTTCATTTTATATGCAAAAATCTTTTAGAGTAATTTTGGTTTAAAGGGTAGTTACGGTGATACTGCAAGGCAGCCAAACTTAAACACATAGCAGGCTTTACTTCTACTTGTACACAGTTCGTAATGATAACATTAAAAGGTAACTCAAGTTACTCAGTGCTATGTTATTAGCAGAAGTTACTAGACTATATTGTTGCCAGTCTTACAGGTTTATAATAATAATATTCTATAAGAAGCATAGTTTGGAGCAACTTCTGTGTAAATCCTCCTCCAGAGGAGGAAAGTATGAGGACACTGGGCTCCACCTAATCCTTCAGGTGGCTGACCACAATTTCCATTGCTTATGCTGGGTAGGCTGTGGCGTGTCAAATACAGCACTAAACTAATTCATATTGTTGATTTGACCTTCTTGCTAGCATTTACTCTCTTTTCTGGTTTAAAATGTTTGAGACTTGGTTGGCACCATAGCAGTTCAGGCCTTGATGGTTTTTCTTACAGAGTATACAGGGGAGAAAAAAAAAGAAAAAGAAAAAAAAAAATTAGAGAGAACTATATTGACCTTTTCAAGACAAGTGCCAACAGAGATAGCGCTCCCACAGAAGTGCTTTATTTCTGAATAATCAAGTCTGGCAGGAGCTCTGGTGTGATGGGATCAGACCCTGCCATTTCCAATAAGATTAGGATGAAAACCTGTCCCAGTTGATAATAAAAAAAAATAGAGAGAGAGATCATACAATCTTTCTCTCTCGAGTTTACTAGATCAGTTCCCTTTAATATCTAGAAAAGAAAGAAGAGTAAATTTCTAATTTTCCATCCCATCTCCCATTAACTGCAGTTATCTGCATATTGTTAAAAATAACGAAGAATTTAGGAGTGGTTTTTTGTATGATACGCAATTTCTAATCCTCATTTGGACTTTAACACTTTAAACATAACAGTTATGTAAAAAAAATCATTCGTTGGATCAAGTCTAATCAACTTATTAATAGGATATTTATAAACCCAGCACACTAATTATAAAGCATGTATTTCAGAAAACTACTACCTTTCTTATATTTTGCATACATGAAAGAAATTGTCATTTTGTATTTAAATGCTTCCAAAGATTTCTTTTTGGTTAGAGGTTGCTTTCTTGTACGCTCCCATACAACCTCCTAAGTCTTGGAATCACCTTTGGCAAACCACTTCAAGCACCGAAAAGGATGACTTTAAGCAACATGTAGCTGGTTCTCGCAAGTTATCCTGAACACTTATCCCACTTTAAGCCTAACTACTACAGTCTCACTACATTAATTACACTTATTGACAAACTTCCATCAACTTATTGCTATATCTTCTCCACACCAGTACTCTTCAAAGTATCCCCACAAACGAAGTACATTTCTTATAGGTGTTTCATTACTTTTCTCCTTTCTATAAGTGACAAGGCCAAGCATTTGCATATAAAAACTTACCTTATTTCAGCATTGTAAGCCTTAAACATAATAGCTCGAAGCTACTCCAAGCAAACAGGCACTCTTCTATCCATGATTAAGAACCTAATAAATGCCCTACTGGGTCTGACCAGTGATCCCCCTAGCCCAGCACTCTCTCTCCAAGAGCTGCAGTAATTACTGAGATGTTACTTAAAAAGACACTATGCCAGCCTTATCACTACTTTTAAACCATTCTCCTCACTTCCCAAAAGAGGAAGCTCCTCTTCCTACAAACACCAGACTAGGAATGTCATCCTTTCCTATTTCTTTTGGACCTATTACCCCTGAATTTGTCTAATGTTCTTTGAAACTGCTGAACTTTTGAAGTTGTCACCAAATGGTCCCACCAATTCCCTAGCTAACTTCATTTTCAAAAAATTAAATACAGTTTTCAATATCAGCTGAAGTATCCTTTGCAGGAAGTTTAGAATTCTAAAAGAGTATGTGAGGAATGTCCTGTTTACATTTATCTAGCTACACTTAATGACTTTTCCAGTTATCTTTATTTGGGCAGGCCTTCCACATTTTTAATGCTATCCTTTTCCCTGCAATACTATCTTTAACTTTCCTATCGAGTCACATGCATTTTCTACCCCATAGCTTTAGTTGGGCTTTTTCTGAATTACAATACAAAGTTTATTCAAATCTTTAAGATGGCATTTTCAGAACAGCCTCTGGGTTGCTAGCAGGCATGGGTATCCTGGCTTGCTTGACCATCTGCCTCTTTCATTCAGTTCCCTATCCTGAAGTTGATTACCTGTATAATAGATTTACTTGGATTGTTCTCTCCTGGTACAACATTAAGATAGTGATCACTCCCTCCTCCTCTCCTGCTCCGACCTCCTAGGTCCTGTGCATGACTCAAGCCCATTCCCAGAACAGCTCCCTTTCGCATTGGTTACAGGAATATTGGAAAGAGTAATTTTTTGCATCCAAAGCTTTTATCTTCTCGTAACATCCTGATGAGGAATTGATTCAACCCATATGCAGGTAGTTAAATCTCCCACTTTATTGCCACAAAATTTGCAGCTTCTCTAATCTCACTTAACATTTTCTCATCACAAACATCATCTGATCCGAGAGCTATTAATACAGTGTAACATTATATTATTAGAAGGAAATTCCATTCACAAGGGTTCGCACAGTAGGCTTCTTTCCCCCCCACAAGATTTTCACGCTACTACACTTCATGCTACCTTTTACGAAAACTGCCACTCCCCTGCCTGTATGTCTAATCATTCCAGCAAAGTTGACAGCATATTAACATCGTATACGAGTGATTATTATTGGGGAAGAGTGGCTGGAAAGCTGCCTGTCGGAAAAGGACCTGGGGGTGCTGGTTGACAGCCGGCTGAACATGAGCCAGCAGTGTGCCCAGGTGGCCAAGAAGGCCAACGGCATCCTGGCCTGTATCAGAAATAGTGTGGCCAGCAGGAGTAGGGAAGTGATCATGCCCCTGTACTCGGCACTGGTGAGGCCGCACCTTGAATACTGTGTTCAGTTTTGGGCCCCTCACTACAAGAAGGACATTGAGGTGCTGGAGTGTGTCCAGAGAAGGGCAACGAAGCTGGTGAAGGGTCTGGAGAACAAGTCTTATGAGGAGCGGCTGAGGGAACTGGGACTGTTTAGTCTGGAGAAGAGGAGGCTCAGGGGAGACCTTATTGCGCTCTACAACTACCTGAAAGGAGGTTGTAGTGAGGTGGGGGTCAGTCTCTTCTCCCAAGTAACTAGCRACAGGACGAGAGGAAATGGCCTCAAGTTGCGCCAGGGGAGGTTTAGATTGGACGTTAGGAAAAATGTCTTTACTGAAAGAGTGGTTAAACATTGGAAGAGGCTGCCCAGAGAAGTGGTGGAGTCACCATCCCTGGCAGTATTTAATAGTCATGTAGATGAGGTGCTTAGGGACATGGTTTAGTGGGCATGGTGGTGTTGGGTTGACAGTTGGACTCGATGATCTTAGAGGTCTTTTCCAACCTTAATGATTCTATGATTCTATGATTATTCTTCTTCCATCAGGCTTCCAATACATCTACTATAAAGCGGCTGTCATTTGATAACAAGCATTTTTTTTGTTCATCTTATCTTTTAGGCTTAAGATAATATAAAAGCACATATAAGGCTTGCTCCAGCTCTGCTGCTCAGTATTTCACGTACCAGTTAACTTCAAGTCATATATTCAGTTTAATGTTTTCAAAGAATTATAGTAAGAGATTCCTTTGATACCATTGTTGCCAAAAAGGCTTTTCACAGATTTTCTTCACTAATCTGCAACCATGAGTATAATCCTGATAAATCTTAAACACTTGATATTTCTTATTATTTCTTTCTCTTTCAAGTCTCTAACTACCCTTCATACCAATCCTTCTTTTTGCCTTTAAAAAGAAAAGTTATCAGAAAACCAAAGATCATTCACGCAAACCATTCACATTCATCATCTTATTTTCAGAACTCCTCAATTACTTTTTTTTTCTTCCCACCTCCCCCCACCCCAGCCAGGGAGAGAGCCATGAAGCATACCTTACTTCTACACTGATGCCTTTAAGGCAGTGATTTCACTCCTTACTTTTATTCTTTCTGATGCTGACACAAAGCTAATGATTTGAGGGTTCCAGAATCTTTTGTTTGCTTCTCGGGGCATCTCACAATAAACTCTCATGTTTTCTTGCAAATATTTAAATGTATGTACACTTTTCAGTCACAATCAAACCTTTTCTCAAGTATCCACATTGAAAATACTCCATCCACACACTGACCTGTACTTCCAGATTCTGAACTAATATTCTTCTCCCACATTCCCTGTGTAGCAGTAAATCATCTATATGGTTTTATGACAAAGGAGTTGGTTTTCCATTACGCCCTTGCGTACTTCTTTCATATATATAATCTTAGATTTCTTTAAGATTACAAATTTATTCTGAGACAAGAATAAATTCTGAGCCAATAAATAAATTACACTTTGTCTTCAGTAAGTTGCTACAAGAATACCATCTGCAATTGATGCTTTGATACTTCTCATTGCTCCAGCTCAAAGTTTTAATTTTTATAAAACACGTTGCTTTCACAAAATGGTTCAATTTCTGGAAAGTGACAAAAACAGCTTTATAACAAGTAAAAGAATGAAGAGAAAATACCCTATACCACCCATAGGCCTTTACATGGACTCATCATTATCACCATCACCATCATTATTATTAAACAAGCAGCACAGTGAAAACGTTTCCTCCAGTAAGTTACCAAGACTGTTGTCAGCAGGTCAAAGAAGTGATTATTTCCCTCTACTCCCCTTCTCTCTCAGGGAGAAGTATCTGGAGTACTTTTTCAGTTTGGGGCTCCCCACTTCAAGAAAAATATAGATATACAGGAGCGAGTACAGTGGAAAATCATCAAGATGATTAGAGGGCTGAAACATAAGATTCAGACAGAAAGGCTGAGAGAGCTGTCAGTCTTGAGAAGGATAAAGGGCAAGGGAACTCTTACTGCTGTCTCAAACTACCTAACAGAAGGCTACAAATAAGAGGGAACCAGATTCTTCTTGGAGGTGCACAATGAGCAAGAGGCAACAGACATAAGTTGCAACAAGAGATATTCCAGGAAGATATTATGAAAAAAATTTCACCACAATGGTGACAAACACAGGAACAGGTTGTCCATCCATAGATCTCCATCTTTAGGGATATCTCAAACTAAGCTGGACAAAGCCACAGGCAACATGAACTAGGCTGACTCTCCTTTTACGAAGGTGATGGGACCAGATGACCTCCAGAGGTCCCTTCCAAACTAAATAATTCCATGATTCAAGAACATGTCTCTGACATGTCTCCGGACATCCTCAACAAGAGTGATTATTTTCTCCATGTATAGTCTTTGCTCCATGTTACTACTCACTATTTTTCCTACGCTCTCAAACTAGTCTCTCTTTTACTTTTTTATTCTTGCAGTAATGTTTCTTTCATACCTCCATAACATCTTCAGTTATTTCAATTGCTTCAATACCCATTCAGAATCAACATCATTTATAACTTCTATGCAAACATCTGCTAAAGCTTCAAATCTATTCTATACTGTTCTGTATTCCTTTTTCTAGTAGAAATTCCCCAGTGGATTATTTACATACAAATAAGACTTCCTCTTCTGGATCAACACTGAAATACTTCTGGCACATCAGCTGGCAAAATGCAGCAACTGAATATTTAAGTACTTCAATCTGATTTTAATTAATCAGACTAAAATTCACTTAAAGCATCATTGAACATTCTGGTCCCTGCTTCCACAACTAGATACCTCTTCTTACACAATGACTTCAATGAAAAGAGTGCATAAGCAGACCCTTCAACAGAGTGGAAACCAGTTCATTCTTTGCATGCCGTCATTTGGCTATAGAATCATTTTCAACTTCTCGTCTTCCTGGTTTTAGAGACAAAGCTTAAGACAAAACAGTCAAGGACTGTTCCCAAATTGAGTCTAGTGAATAGCTTCCTGATTTTTCTTTAGAAAGTATGGTGTTAAATCTCTTCAAGACTGAGAAGTGAAGAAAACTGGATGTCTCCAATTTCTTTGGCAAGTTTTGTTATAATCAATATGTTATGTTATAAGCTACAAAGAAGCATCCCCTGTCTCCATGGTCATGAGAACAAAAGCAGTTACTTTGGTGTCCTTTGTACTAGAATTCATGCTCTTAATAAGAGACACTGAGATGCCTGGTGCTGTCTACTTATGTGTTTAAGCATTCATGCAAATTTCTGTAAACTACTCACTTGAACAAAGATGAAATTTAGTTCCATGTTGCCCTTTAGACACCTACTTGCTGTTCTAAATAAAATCTTTAGTGTCTCCACTTCCTTTGAAAAATTAAGATGATGGCACACTTATATCACCCATGTGGGATGAGAGAGATTTCAAAACTTAAAAAAAACAAAAAAAGATTAAGCAGTAAGCTCCTCCTGTAAAAAAAAAATTAAATTTGTCCCTGCAGGCTATAGCCTTTTAATTGCCTCCCCCTCCCCCCACATTTGGTATAAGAGTATACTCCACTGATTTTTCAACTGTAGAGCAAATAACTCTCTTCTATTAGGTTTTGTCAAAACAATGTATTCAGTCCATTCAGTTAAACTTTGAAGGGATGTTAATCTTGTTAACTCTAATGTTCTCACTGTCTGTGGAGATTCACAATCGTCTTCTGAGCCAAACATGTTTGGCCTGAACATCATCTTGTCTCCCAAATTTTACTGTTTAATTACACATAGGAAACAGTATTTCATAGAATCATAGAATCATTAAGGTTGGAAAAGACCTCTAAGATCATCAAGTCCAACCGTCAACCCAACACCACCATGCCCACTAAACCATGTCCCTAAGCACCTCATCTACACGTCTTTTAAATACTTCCAGGGATGGTGACTCAACCACTTCCCTGGGCAGCCTCTTCCAATGATTAACCACTCTTTCAGTAAAGACATTTTTCCTAATGTCCAATCTAAACCTCCCCTGGCGCAACTTGAGGCCATTTCCTCTCGTCCTATCGCTAGTTGCTTGGCAGAAGAGACCAACACCCACCTCGCTGCAACCTCCTTTCGGGTAGTTGTAGAGGGCAATAAAGTCTCCCCTCAGCCTCCTCTTCTCCAGGCTAAACAGTCCCAGTTCCCTCAGCCGCTCCTCTAAGACTTGTTCTCCAGACCCTTCACCAGCTTCGTTGCCCTCCTCTGGACAC